>CALYMY010000305.1:0-43555 GCA_944548615.1 Micropterix aruncella
GTCTATATTGAAGTTCGGGGTTCTTCTTATTTCAATAACTTCCCGGGTTTCCATAGAGACGACGGTTATAAACTCCCTTTCTACGTGGAACCCTCTTCATAGAATTTTCCCACCGCTGAACGCAAGGACGTATGTAAGACAGGATACAGTAAGTGTTGTATGCACGACGGATTTTCGAAATACGCGCGCGCCGAGCCCGCCCCCCACCACCGTTATAATCTACGCAGTGGCTGCAGCGGTATGCGGCCTACCTGTGGAACAACGGATTGACAGCTCTTTCCGTCCACCCTAGACGACGGCGGCTGCAACGTCGCTGATACGTCGGGTGTTACAAACTTCACGCGGTAAATTCCGTTTTTTTATCTTATGTCAACAAACCGCGATAGTCTTCAACTGAAGTAAATAGTGAAAAGAATCATTTGCTACAGATGTGCAAGGCACTGTATCCAATAATGTGTTAGGTACAAATATATCAGTTTTTGCGCGTCTTATGACCACTCTACGTATTGGCCAATATATGTACCATTGCCTATGTGCTTGTTCACGTTGACTCGCGGGCGCGGTGGCGAGTGCGGTCACGAAATATCAAACACACAGATTTATATCCAAGTGTTCACGTACAAAACGCAGGTGCGGCGAAAGTAGCGGGCCAACAGGCGACCAGCGCGTGCGGCGCGCTCGCGGCTATAACAACCCTTGATGATGTTTTGTTTTGTGTTCACGTCGAACTAGCGGCGGGGCGCGCGATTCACTCGCGGACGTCAGATAAGTTCAACCAGTTTGAACTTGTCGCTAGAAAACGATAGCACGTTTTCATTATGTCGTTCAATACAGAAGAGTTTATCAGTTGCTGTTCAGGGTAGAACTCCAATTTGGCAAAGTAAACACAGTCATCATATGAACAGAAACGTTCTTAATAAGCTATGGAGGAAAATTGCTGAATTGTTTCCTGATATGGAGGGTGAGTAAAATGAAATGTTGTCATATTTATAGATAATTTATTTTTTTTAAATTTTTATATGGAATTACATATTATGACAGACTACAAAAGAGACAAAAATACTACAAAGGTAAAATGACGACTGCGTACTCGTTATATTTAACGATTGTTTTCCCAAAAAATATTTCGTGAAAAGATTCTGAGTTTGTTTAGCTCGATTTGACGGATTGTTGTTTCTTCCAGGTTGGACGCCTTTGGTGCCGAGTTTGAGTTGTTAACTCATTATTGCAATCATAACCATCTATATCAATTACAATATTATGCAATAAGCAAGCGGTTTTTATGATCAGGCGTGCATGTTTAAACATCAGTTTCAATGGGTTTTTTAACAAAAATTCGCCATTTATTGCATAAAATTCCGAATGCACATTCCACGGTTTTTCTCGCTCTTGACAATCTATTATTAAAATTTTCTCTCTCTTGATTCAATACTCTTTGTGGATATGGACGCATTAGATACTCTTTAAGAGGATAAGCTTCATCAGCTACTATAACATATGGAGCTGTAATATTAGAATTGGGTAATGTTCGTGGTTCTGGAATATTAAATGCGCCTCTTTCGAGTAGCCGGTTTAAGGACGAGGCGTTGAATGTGCCGCCGTCACTTTGCTTTCCTCTACCTCCGACTTCAATAGTTAAAAATCTCTTCTTCGCATCAGCCATAGCTTGCAAAACAATAGAGAAATATCTCCTGTAGTTATAAAATGCCGATCCTGAACTTTTAGGTCGTTTCACTCTACAGTGCTTACCGTCCAAACTGCCAATGCAGTTAGGAAAGTTCCACATGTTCTCAAAATCTAAAGAAATATTCTTAAGTTGGTCTTCAGATGGCTGTGGCATGTGGACATTTAATTTTTTTTTCCAAATAGCTTCACAGGTACTATAAACAATCTCAGACACTGTACTAACACCCAAACGAAAGCTATAAGCCAAAGATCGAAATGCCAACCCAGTGGAGAGATATCTGAAAAATATAAAAAAATACAATTATAATTTAAAACTTAAATATACCTATACTAATTACTTAATAAACTAAAATTAGGTAGGTCATGAAAACTAAACAAAATATTTTTTTTTACAGAAAAAGGTTTAAGAAAAAAGTGGAAGAACATTAGGGACCAATTTATGAAAGAGTTTAAAAAAATTCCGGTTCCTCGTTCTGGTGATGCTGGAACTGATAAAATCACTTCAGTGTGGCCATATTTTGAAATGATGCTGTTTTTAAAAGATGACATTACCCCGGAATTAAATGAAGGCAATTTAGATGAAACTACTGATGAAAACTATAATAATGAGCGGTCCCCAACTCCCCAGTCAATAGCTGGTTCATCTACAAGTACACAATATACGAGCATCAAACGTAAATGTGCACAAGATATTAGACAGGAGTTTATGGAATTGGAGAAGAAAAAGTTGGACTTATTACAAATTAAACTGTCGCAAAGCAGCGGAAGCCAAGAAGAAGACTGCGAAGATCTGTTATTTTTTAAAAGTTTGTTGCCGTACATGAAAGGATTATCTCCTATGGAAAAATTGCGCACGAGAAACAAGATTACACAAGTTATTATGGATGAAATGAATAGTGGCACGACACTACAGGCTTACCATGGTTATAATACTTACGAATACAACGCATAAAATTATGGAATATGGCAAACTTCGTAGAATAGATTATAATATGATAGAATAGATATAATATGATAATGATAATATTAATTAATTATAATTAGAGTAACCTTGCTTGAATTAGAATTACTGTAATTATCTAACCTAATAAATAGTGATAATTAAATACGAAAATTACTTTTTTCAACTCACCTTATAGTTACAAATAACCTTTCTTCGGGCTTTATACTTTTATGAAAATTTGTGTCTTTTTTTGAAATTTCACTCCTTATTGAATCCAGTATGTAATCAAAACAGTTGACAGTCATCCTGGTATATCCATAAAATCTCGGAGGATATTCTCTCAATTTACTATATAAAGTATGAAATTCACCATACCGTTCTCTTTCTTTATTAATTTCGTGTACACCGATTCTAATTTTTGTCATTTCCCACTTTAGGTATGAATTTTCGATTAAAAATAAAAGATCGTCGTCCATGTCTTCAACCTCTGACAACACGTCACACCCGCGCAAACGCCTAGCGGCCAATGTGAACACGAGTTCGCCACGTCATCGCGCCCGCGCCCGTCACCGCGCCCGCGCGTTCCTACGTGAACAAGCACTTAGTCTCATTCACTTTTCCCATACATTTTTCATACACAGTGGTCCTGACTCGCTTCCACTATAACGATGTGGCCCAACATTGGCCAACACGTAGAGCAAGCATTATTCGAATCTGATCAACATATATAAACCCACACAATCTGAGTTGTTTAGTCACAATCTGACTAGCGATATCCGCTAGCTGCTAGACCATGCGGAGCGACGTCACATCGCTATATTAGCGGCATTACATAAATAAAGGCTTATTAAAACTATGTAATGGTTCTAAAGAATTTTAAAAGGTGCAGTTGAATTCATTTCAATACAAGATTTTTCAAGCACTGCTTTATAGTGATATCAATATCCAATTTTACTGAAATTTTTAGTTTTTGATTACATAAACGGGATTAACACATGGTTGAAAGAAATTCCCCGACTATACGGGGTGGGGCTAAAAGTCACGCAGCCCAAACTTCAAATGCATAGGAATGAAAGTAGGCGGAAATCGCCAGTCCACGCGGTTCGTTCTCTGTGATGGCTTATGTGCTGGAAGATCGAACTTCAGAAATGCTCAAGGTCACCGAATTTTCATTGTCCGTGTTTATTTTCGCACAAAATCTTATCGCAAAGTTCAGAATGAATTTCAAAGAGAATTTCCGGGAGTTTCGGTGCAGGTGACGATGACCGATGATGATGGCAAGTCTATATAATAAATCGTCTGGTGGATAAATTCAATGAAGTGTCCATGTAGCCGAAATATGGTAAATTCTACAGAGCGGTATCGCCAAGAAAGAGGCGGGTCATTTTAAACATTTATTGTAACTTTTCGATCTTTTTGCGTGTCCTTCGAGTCCAAATAAATTTCGGTTAGTGGATGATGTTTGATGTAGAAATAAAAATAATAAAAACGAAGTGTCGTTGAATTGTCGTCAATCTTTTATCGCCCCTCTCCTTTATCAAATAAGTCCCAACAATTTACTTTGAGCAGAGTTGGATAAACTACAAACGAAATTGAGTTGTCGGTTTGAAGATTTCTTGCAAGGGACAAAAACTTTTACTCGTCTGTTCGTGATATTTGATTGCTTGACGCGTCAAATGGGATAAACGTAAATTGAAGTTTTACTCGACGAGCCATTGAGCTATCTAGCCAGAACAGTGACGCATCGACAGGCCGATGGTACTCAGGCAATAATGCGTACCTATTCGCGATGATAAAGAACTGACGCGTCTCTCTTAGTACCACAGCGTGATAGCAATGATAGATACACCACGATAACAGTACTACGGATGAACAAGTGCAAGAACCCGACATCCTTCCTGGTGAGAATAACCCAACAATGAAAATGCTGAAAGCTGCCAAATCCGCAGGAAAACATCAAATTCATTTAGGACTGATAAAGAACCTATTTAATCAAGAATGCATCGATAAACAAATGTATTGTGCCATCCCGGAAAATGTGTCCATGAGATAGCAAACTAAATACACCAGGGGGAACATTTTAAAAGTTGAGGGGCGCCTGCCTTTAAGGAATTAGAGAAAGGTAAATCAATTGACCAGTATAGGAACTCAGAACCGATATAGGAAGGCGAGGATGTAGGATTGTGAGAGCGCTAAACATTCATTGTCTGTGTGTCTATCTTCCTCACTTCTTTCCTACATTATATTTTGGTTGTTCGGATCTTTTTGTCTTGTATTTGAAATTTTCTTGTATTTTTGATCCACTTGTCTATTCGTCTTCACTGGTTTTCGTCCAATTTACAAGTATGTTACGCTAAGTGATAATATTACGAGCCAAAATCTGAAGAAAACTGCAAGAAATATCTTGCAGCTCTTTGGTTTTGTCCTATGCCAATTCTTCCCATTGCTCTATTAAAGTATAGCACATAGAAATAAAACCTTTAATTTATGTATTCTCATGGGTTATTATGGAGCTCTGTTGCGATAGATTTCGCAAACATTCTTAAACAAATATCCTATAAATGCTCAATAATCATATATACTAGAATATCCAATACATCGCCGTAGCAGACCAATGCTTACGGGCGCGCGTATGGATCTTCATTATAGACTAAATATCTTGATGATACGAGCTGTTTTACCCCACAGCACAATGCCATATCGTATCGTGATATTATAATTATGATATTACCTAAATATCTTATTATGTAAAATCATATCTTAGAAATTGCGGCTAAAGTTAAAATGCTATTACGATGGAAGGTAATTTCGTTCATAAGCCATGCCTCAAAGGCTCCATTTCGCCTCGATAGCTCTAATAATTAATGAATAATCTCGTAACATTGCCGGTACTCAGTTTACAATTATATTAATTAATGTCAAGTTCGGTTGCCAGATCGATAGACCCTCGTATAACGCACTGCGCCTTTAAGTAGCTACGACCTATTAATTAATTGGATACACGACACACTGTCACACCTTTATCAAACATCGCTAATCAACGTTGTTGTAGGAAACATCGGTTATCGTCACTACATAAAGCAACATTTGTTTGTCTGTCCGTCGGATTAAATATAACTCGAGATTCGCTAGAAGGATTTTGATCAGATTCCTTTATATACGTAGCTTGGTTATTCAAATCTATTTTGGGTTTAGTAAAACTCGACCGTCAAATTTGCGAGATACAGTAGGAAATATTTACAGGCTAAAGCAAAAAGGAAATATTCAGAAAGTTTGAAGTTTAATATCTCAAAATTTAAGGAATGGCACGAAATGGAATTTATGTAAACGCGAAAAACATCATTTCGTAGTCTCACTTTTGCAGTAATATTACTATGCTCGCGGTGGATCCCACACAATTAAATTGAGCCTCAAAATAGGGGACGTGTTATTTTGTGCTTACAAGATTAAAAGAAGGAGCGTCAAATTGGTGTGGAACATATAGTTGGGGAGCCAGCAACCAAAAAGTGCAATAGTTTTGGGAAAGCCGATACTTTCAGATCAGACATCATTTTGGCAATAGAATGCCGGGGTACAGTCAGCAGGCGAGATTCTGGGACACCTGGCGCTGGCGTACTAGGAAAGGTGTGGTTTTAGTTAGCAACCCCAAAGTATTTTGTTGGTATAACTCTTTGTGCTTTGTTGTATTTTGTTGGTATAACTCTTTGTATGTTGGTATAACTCTTTGTGCTTGTGTAAATGTATTATATAATGAATTTAATAAAAAATTTAAGATATATATATAATTAACTAATTATAAATTTAATATAAATTGATTATTTAATATATTTTTATATAAAAAAATAATAATTATTAATTATTTATAATTAAATATAAAAATATATTATAATGCAAGAATGAATGTTTTGAACTTTATACCAATAATAATTATATAACCGAACGTCATACATGTCAGCTCGCAATATGTTAAGTCAAATATCAGCATCCCTAGATACGGGCGTTCTTGCTCAGTTAGGTATGCGATGAGCCAACGGCTATGGGTTCAACTTGTTTTTCCTGCACGTTTTATTGTACTGTATACCGAATATCATAGCCATTCGTCTGTAAATCATGTTGTTTAAAATAAATAAATAAAATAAATAAATAAATTTTGGAAAAGCTGAAAATTCATCACTACATAGTGGATGCAATAAATAACTCTGAACATATGGTCACACTGCTTCATAATCGAACGCGTGGCGCCAGCGTCTCCATACCATTGTATTGCGCCATTATTACCATTATATTTCGCGGCACGGTAGACCGATGCGTCATAGATCGATGCGTGACATATATGAAGATACTGACGCCCCGCGTTCGATTATGATGTTCAGCTGAAAGTATCTGGCTCTTGGACTAATAGTAACAGGCGACGAAATATGAATTTACAGCTACGACCCCATAAAAAGCAACAAACGACTATTTGAGTCTATCAAGATGACACGAACCCAATCAAAATGGCGTGCGTGCAAAAAGCCGCGAAGCAGATGATCGTCTTTTGTTTTAAAAGAACTGGACACGTGGCTACTGTAGTTTTGGAGAATCATAGTACCTACCCTGGAAGTTTATTGGTACACGAGCATTTACTCGCTGGACGTTATTGATGAACTCCGTAAATGCAACCTTAAACGCTGCATCATCTTCCACCATGACAACTCCAACTCCTCCGATAAACGATGTTTTAAAGACGAAAAACGTAGAACTAACGGGCCATACTCCATAGAGTCCAGACCAGTGATTCCCAAAGTGGTCTATAAAACCGTAGGATTCGGTTTCAAATTGCAGGAGGTCCATGTCAGCGAGAAATAAATGGGGGGGGGGGGGGGGCAAGGAATTTAAATAGGGTCCACGTTAGCGGACCCTATTAGGCAGGTCATCATAAACATTTAGGCGGTCCGTAAATGTCGTATCACACCTAGAACAGATTGCGTGTACAGCATAGAATTTTAAAGTTATATTATACACAATAAACAAATGCGCGTGTCACAAGTGGCACGGAAGGAAATCAACACTCAACTCAAATCGCACATGACCGACGATATAAATAGATGCGCTTCATGAATGAGCAAGAGAGATAGTGCTACATGTGCAGTTATGTGTGTCTTTCTCATATGCACAGTACTTCAAGGTCGTGGTCGGCTAGAAATGAGAACGCACCGTGTAAAAGTTAAGTAGGTACATTTCAATAAAGCTACGAATAAAAATTTTCATCTTTTATTTTTTTTACAACTGTTCACTTTACCAAACAGCCATGTGGTGCCAGTACAGTAATCAGTACTGTGCCAGCTGTCAAGAACACATTTACAGTTAATAAGTTTAGAAAAAATTGGTATTAGGTATATCAAAAGTTCTATATTAGTCTATAGAAAACAAAATTCAGCAAGTGGTCTACGGGACAAAACAGTTTGGGTACCTCTGGTCTAGACTTAGCACATTGCCTTATTGTTCCGAAAAATTAAGAACCAATTACACGGTCAACGATTTTCATCGCCAGAAAAGCTGTCGAAGAATATTTAAAACATGTTTCAGAGGTCACCATTGAGAAGTGGAATAAATGTTATACGTATGAAAAAATGTATTAACGCTCACGGAGAATATTTTGAGGAACAATAAACTTATTTTTGACCATACATTTTTTATTTTGGAAACTCTTAGTGTGGCCCTCGTGTACCTTACATAAAAGAAAAGTTTTCTCCTTGCGCGCCGTCAATACGAACCCATTTCCTTTACAGACCCAAAAACCTTTACAAACATTATAATTGACAGGCCGGTGGGTAAGATCCTTAAACTATCAAACATTCTGCTGCAGGAAATAGAAATATTTAGCGTTTTCCTGTGCCATTTGAAGAGGAAGTCGCCTCTTCGACCTTAAATAGTGTTGGCAGTATTTTTAGTGTGTCTCTTTGTATTCTACAGTTGTAATAAGATATTATTATTATTAACGCTACATATAGGTTAAGTTTTAATTACCCGGCATCCTGAAAGTGGACAAATCATTACAAGCAAATAAGCAACCTTTAATAAAAAAAATGAGAAAAAAAGTAAAAAAAAATTTTTTTTTTTTGATACATTAAAAATTTAGATTTTCCGAAAATTTGAATTAAAAGCACTGAGTACGCTGCGCCATCTAGCGATAGGCATAATATCGCGAATATTGTTTATTCGCGATATTTTACCTAATGCTTGATGGCGCAGCGCACTCAACGCTTGTCAAACGTTTATTCACAAGTCAAAATTTTTTATTTTTTTATTTATGCGTATTTTATTATCAAAAGTTGCTTACTTGCCCTTACTGATTCTCCCGCTTCAAGTATGCCGGTTAATTAAAACTCACTTTGTATAGCATTTTGGTGTTGCTATTTAGCACAGATTTTTAAGCATAGACTGAAGAATAGACCGTAAAGAGGATCTTAGTTCGATTTCAATCAGCGAGGTCGCATACAGTCTGTCAATCAGCGGATTTCAAGTCAGATATCAGCTGATTGACAGAAGATAGGTTTTTATCTCCATTGCCCCTTTCTATTTTTATTAATCCCTTTGTACAAAATCTAACTACGTCATATCTTTTTATGCTGCTGATTCGGTAATTATATACTCATTCTCGATTTAAAGTACTGGAAAATAATAGTAGCAGAACATTCTCGAAATCGCCAAGCCTCAAACTGAGCTGAACCATTAATGCAAATGATGAAGATGGTACTAATTTATGTACTGTCTTTCAATGTTTAAATTGCATTTCACTAACGACGAAATATTAACAGACATAAAGAAAACATACCATAAAGGTTTGCCGCGAGCGGAGCCGCGGGTAATAATTCCGTATAATACAATGTTAGGGATGTTAGTGAGGGACGTTTCATCAGCAGTAATTTTGTATATAATAGCAATTGAATCGGTTACTGTTAAAAGGGGCAAAGCACATAATTCTGTGGTGTTAAAGACTATTTCGTCGAAACAAACTTTCTGGAAGCCTTTTTTTTTAGTTTTAGCTAACTTAAACAAATAATCATTTAAGAAAGACTAAATTAATTATGCCCGGGATATAATAATAATGCGGACTTGTGTTTTGACCAACAGGTGTGGCTGTAGCCGCAAGCGTCTTTACGCTGGCGGCAATGTCTGTCGATAGATACATGGCGATTGCTCAATTCATGAGAGCCACTAGACCTCCTGGCAGGAGATCGGCTGTGGTTCTCCTCGCGATGCTATGGGTCGTGGCCTTGACCATTTTTTCTCCGCTTCTCGTGGTGGCTGTCCTCAAGTCGGAGAAGATTCCCATCATCAAAACATCATTAAATGGATCGGTAAGTTAAACAATTAAAAAAAATACAGTTTATTCTATGACATTGCACATTTTGACGTGAAATATCAGGAAACGAAAAATTTTGGTTTTACATAAAAATAAACAAAATTATATACCATAAACGTAGATACATTCCGAGTACAATCCGGGACAACAAAACACAAATCAAGGTATGATCGTGATACAGTTATATATATAATTATAATATTTACCGAACGATAATGCTATTAAATTATAACTATAAATCGTATTTCAATGGAATAAAGAACACGAAACAAAAAGCTCCTGCGCCATTAGATGCTGACGAACTGACGCCGTATTCAAAAACGAGACACATGGTACTGGTTCAAAGAGAGAGAGGGTTGCGAAGGATGTTCCTTAACGATAATTAATGTTATCGATGATTTCGTCGGAATAGCAGATCGGAATAGCCTCGGAACCGCTAGGAATAGCAGATCCCCTAGGAAATTGATAGTTGCAGATATATATCTAAAATGTGAATGTGTTTTGGCCTCCCTCCATCGCCGCGCGGATTCCTCAAATACTTTTTCAGCTTTGTGGTTTGATTTCTGTTTAAGAAATTAGGCTCGTTAAAAACCTTAACCAACTTATCGCCATATAGGAGTTTACGAAAACTAACTTAACCTAGTGCCTTAGAGATGTTTACCGAAATGAAACATAAGCGCCGCAGGCGAGTTTTTTTTAAGGATTTCGCAGAAGGATTTTAAGGATTTTTTAAGGATTTCCTCCAAAAAAATCTACTTTAGTGTTATATTACCATTTAAGAAATTATGTTTGCTCGGCGATATTTTTTGTCAAAAATACGCAGTCATTGAACGAACCTCCAAATCTTCCTGTTTTTATTTTGGAATATCGCAAATTTATGATTCTCCCAATACTTTTTGTCAAAAATACCGTCATCAAAAAAACTACTCATGATTTCACCTTTTGTGTAATATCACAAATTTCTATCAATATGAACAAACCGCGCTTTATAATTGGTAATTTTTTAAAAGTCAAAATTTTGATTGGCTTGTACGAACGATATCTACCAAGATGACTTCGGTAGTGCTCGTCTTGGTCTCGGTCTGTTGATTTTGTATATGCAAACTTTAAATGCCTTTACCTTGTTTATTTATAGTCAGCGCGATTTTTACATATTGGGAATCAGTGTGATGAGTATAGTCGGGTAACGTTAAAACATCTTCAAGAGGTACCTAAAGTGCAAACTCTGGTTTCAATCAACGAAGCTAATTTCCCAGTTTTAAAATAGAAAAATGTGACATTCCTTGTCCTTCCATGTATTCTTAATTTATTGCATAATTTCAAGAGAAAGTATTTATTTTAAAGTAAAATTTTATGAGACAACATTTTCAATTTTACACGTGACTGCTTTATTAGCCATGGGGCTTTAGTACTGTTATATCATTTAAATTCGCCGTTTATACTCCACTAAATAAATCAATAAATAAATTTTAAATTGCGTAAATTGTAACGAATAAATAATTAATCATTTCATTTCATTCCAACAAAAAGTCGAGGATTGTTAATTAGTGCGAAAAGATCCGTATATCTATACTAATATTATAAAGAGGTAAGCCTTACGACCAGTGGCGGCGCTAGACCACACTTGGACGTCGGCGAAATTAGGTTCGCGAGGCCTTTTTTATTTCCCAGTCAAAAAGAAAACGTTAGCTTTCATGAGCCGAATTATAGTGAAACTAATGTATGAAACCGAGGAAAACATAATAATAAACAATTTCAAAGTGTCCGAACCTATAGCAAATGAACAATCATCGAACAAAGAAAGAAAAATCATTGTCATAGGAGATCAGCAGGCCAAAGGTATTACAATCGGCCTAAGGAATTTGTTAGGTAAAAAAAAAACATATGCTGTCACTGGGTATATAAAAGAAAACGCCACTTTTGAAACCATCTCAAATGACATTGAAAAAATCGCTCAAAACATGACGACGAGAGATCATCTCGTAATATTGGGAGGAAGTAATGACAAAAATCCTTTTAAACTATTGACTGAGCTGTCTTACAGCCTAAAAACGTCACATAAAACTAACGTCTACCTTACTGAGGTTTTACATAGTAATTACCTAAGAGAAATGGAAATAAATCGTAATTTTGAGTGCTATTCCAAGTTATTCCAACACTGTACCTTCATCAAAAACCTGGGATCTTTTCAAAATAAACCATGCACTGAATCAATCTGTCAAAATATTATACACAGCATACAGGTCACCGAATACAGAAAGGAATACCTAGGATATACTGAAAATAAAAACCTACCAGTTTTTTATGATAATTCAAAAATACCAAACTATCACATTAATCCTATCAACGCAGGTTACGACGAAGATATTCCAATTTACGAAACACGACGTTCTACTTACCAACCGACAAATCAGCAAAAGTCGCATTTTTTTCGTTCAACGCGATACTATAAATGAAAAGCCTGACTCTTCTTACAATGCGAAAACTTTATTAAATTCCGGAGATCTTTCAATCTTCTACCAGAATATAAATAGTCTAAAAAATAAGTTGATTGACATGGAACTACTTTTAGAACTTAATAAAAATATTAATATTATATGTATGGTTGAGCATTGGGGGAAGAAAAATGAAGACATTTCACTAAGTTTACCTGGTTTTTATATTGGAGCGTACCAACACAGGAGTATTTTTAAAATGGGGGGGGACTATGGTACAACTCAAAAATAATCTTGGTAGTGAACCATTACTGCAGTGTGCTGATCTCTGCCTGGATCGACACTTTGAATGCTGCGGAGTAAAATTGACCCAAAGCCGTATTCATATTTTTTCGTTACATCGATCGCCAATCGGAAATATTACTATATTCTTCAAAAGATTCTCACGGCTATTAGAAATATTTCAAAATAAACAAATCGTCATATGCACGGACATAAATATAGACTTCCTAGTTGACTCAGTAGCCAAATATAATTTGTGCAGTATTCTGAATATATATATATATGGCTTAAAATCATATGTAGACACTGCAACAAGGATCACAGGGCACTCAGCCACATTAATAGATAACATATTCTCAAACCTATCTACTGACCTACTTTCTTCAAAAATCTCTTCTACTGGCCTCTCAGATCATGAAGGTATCTTCGTCTCAATTAATAACACCACAAAAAATCAGGTATATTATAAAAAGTCCCGATTGTTTTCTAAAGCAAACAAAGAAATATTTCTCAGCAAAATTATCAGTGACGACTGGGACGATATTTTTAATTCCGAAAACGAAAATGCTGATCTAATATTTACTCTTTTCTTCGAAAAATTTAAGTCTCATTTTGACAGCAGTTTTCCCGAGAAAGAAAGAAAAATAAAAAATCCTAACCTAAAGAAATCCTGGATATCTAAGGGAATTAAAGCTTCGGCTAAGAATCTGAGGTCCCTTCGTTTTATACAAAAGTTTAAATGCGATGATTTTGTTATGAAATTTATAAATAAATACGAGAAAATATATAGGCGAGTGGTTAGGAATGCCAAAAGAAATCTAATCCGAAATGAAATATTAAATTTGAAAAATAATTCAAAAGCATTATGGCAGCTTGTAAATGATAAAATGGGCAAAGGAAAAAAGTGCTACTCTAACATTACTCTTAACCGAAAGGGCCGAACCGATACGGTCGAAGATCAAACAGAAGTAGCGAATATGTTCAACACTTTCTTTTCCCAAATCGGTCAAATATCACAATCAAACACCTCACAGAACAATCTAACAGGTGGGCACAATATACCTTACAGCAGACATATTTTCTTCATGCAGCCAACTGATGTTGTTGAAATAACAAAAATAGTGAATTCCATGAAAAATAAAAAATCCGCAGGAATTGACGATATCGCAATAGACATGGTAAAATTGACACTTCCGTTTATAGTTGACAAATTAGCCTATATATTCAATATATCTCTCCGAGATGGAATTTTCCCAGATCAATTCAAAATTGCTAAAATTATTCCTATACATAAAAAAGGTCTCAAAACTGAAATAAACAACTACAGACCAATAGCGTTGCTACCTGTTTTTTCCAAAGTGCTTGAAAAAATAGTAAATTCAAGGTTGTTAAAATACATAGAAAATAAAAATATCCTAACAAAATCTCAGTTCGGTTTCAGAAGAAATAAAGGTACAATCGATGCACTGAACAACGTTCTGAGAAAAATGTACAATGACATGGACAAGAAACTTTATTCAAGTACCGTATTTTGCGATTTATCAAAAGCGTTCGATATGGTAGACCATCAAACACTGCTAACTAAACTCGACAGATATGGAATCCGAGGAAATAGCTTAAAATGGTTCAGCAGCTATCTCTCAAAAAGAAAACAAGTTGTACAATTAGACGACTGCACAGGTGGCGTATTGAAGAGAACCATTTCCGATGAGTGTGAAACGAAGAGCGGTGTTCCTCAGGGAAGCATCCTGGGACCGACCCTTTTCATTCTATATATTAATGATCTCCCATCTATAGTAGCTCACTCAAATATAACTTTGTATGCAGATGACACCAGCATAAGCTTTGCAGATGCCAAAATAGAGAATGTATTGAAAACGTTAAACCATGAATTGGCTCTGTTGAATACCTGGTTCGAGAAAAATAATCTGTCTCTTAACACATCCAAGACAGTATCCATCTTCCTATCTTGTAGAAAAAATAAGGTTATAAACAGTCAAAATTTAATTATCGGTGCAAACACAGTAGCCAATATTAAAAGCCATAAATTTCTGGGTTTAGTTTTAGATGAAAATTTAAGGTGGAATGCTCACGGAGAGGAATTAAGCGACAGACTATCCAGCGCCTGTTTCTTACTAAGGCAAATAAGGAAACTAATCAGTGTTAAACACACCAAAATAATATACTTTGCCTATTTCGAGTCAATTCTTCGTTACGGGATTCCCTTCTGGACACAGTGTACAGTAGTTTTAAGGCAACATATTTTCTCTCTCCAAAAACGAGCCATAAGAATATTATTAAACCTTAAACATAATGAATCATGTCGTGGTCACTTCAAAAATCTCAGTATTCTAACGCTACCATCACTATACATATTTGAATGCATAAAATTAATATTAAAAAACATAGGAAAAATGAAGACCCAAAAAGAAATTCACTCTCATTTCACCAGATGTAGGCACAATTTAGCATTACCCCGTCCATCTCTGGAATTATTCAAAAGGGATCCAAATTACGTTGGAATGGCGTGTTACAATAAACTGCCTGAGAATATCAAAAGTATATGTAGAAACGGAAATATCACCCAATTTAAATCGAAATTAAAAGGCTACCTTATTGCGAGAGAATTATATAATATTAACGAATTATAATTAGATTACTGACAATTTCCATCTCGATTTTTTTTTAATTTTTTATTATTTAACTTGACATTTGTACCATTTTATTGATTATTATATTATTACTATTATTTTTAATTGTCTCCCATAATCAATTATAATTCTTACTTACAGGACCATTTAATTTTAATATTATAATTTCATGACTATCTGTAGTTATAAATATCTAATATAACTCAATTATGTGGTGAGTCTCTAATGAAATATTTAGTATACATTTTAAAGTTATTTTAACATTAAGCGGCTATATAAAATGTCTAAACAACTACATATGTAAAGTTTTTTGAAGACAATAAATGCGATTTGATTTGATTTGAGTAAACGAGTTTTATTGCTAATCAAATGATGTTAAAAATTACACAAATAGAAATTAAAATAGACGAACTT
Source organism: Micropterix aruncella (assembly GCA_944548615.1). Lineage (NCBI taxonomy): Eukaryota > Metazoa > Arthropoda > Insecta > Lepidoptera > Micropterigidae > Micropterix > Micropterix aruncella. Next base: position 15,760 of record CALYMY010000305.1, read on the forward strand.
TTCGGCTTTTGGCCTCACTGAACTTTTTCAGGATTATGTCATAGCTAATAATAGCCGCTATTTCAGCTTCAATTGATAGAATTGATAGCGCAGATAGTCTCTCTTGGGTCATCGTGCTTCTCAAGTAGGTCTTAATCAATTTTAACTTTGAGAAGCTTCTCTCAGCGGAAGCTGTACTGACGGGAACTGTGAGCATGATTTGAGCATATATTACTATGTAAACATTTGGATATACCTATTTCTTCCAAATTATTTTCTAAAATGTACTGAATGAGCTGTTTCGCGTCGTTGACAGTCAAGTGAATTCGCTTTTAAAAGCTGTAGCTCTTCAGATAGATCGAAAGGCTGTATGTCACTGTTTTCACCGTCGCCATGTCGCAGTATTGTACCTAAATCATTACAATGCTTGAGAAGGTCCTCTTTTGATATCGATTTCAAATAACTGATATCGCAAATTGCTCAAAATATTCATTGAGCGCTTTAAATCGACATTCGGTGTCGACTATAATAGCATCTATCATTGTGTTAAAAAAGTTAACTCTGTAATGCATTTCAAAAGTCTGTAAATGCATTTAAATAATTTGTAAAAGTTTTGCGAGGCCCCCTTAGATGCGAGGCCGTCGGCGGTCGCCGACGTCGCCGACGCCTAGCGCCGCCACTGCTTACGACCGTAAGACGGCCCGTGAGGCCCTATCGCTAAATAGGAACAATCTACGCATACTGGTAAGGGCGCTCACGGGGCATTGTGGCCTGAACAAACACATATTCAACCTCAAGCTCAAAGACACAAAAATGTGCAGGTTCTGCCAAGGGGCAGAGGAAACTCCCCAGCACCTCATGTGCGAGTGTGGCCCGCTGATGCGTAAAAGATACAACCACCTGGGTGGTCACTACCTCCAACCTGAGGAGGTAAAACAATCTGGCGCCAAAAGCCTGCTGCGGTTCTTAAATGACACGAGGCTTAGCGCAGAACTATAGTAGGTGGCGAGCACAATAGATCAGCAATGGTCGCAGTGTTACAAGGCTCATAAAGACCTTAGAAAAGCCCCACTCAACCAATAAAAAAAAATAAAAAAAAGAGGTAAAGTTTGTGAGATTGTAGGAAGTAATCTCTGGATCTACTGAACCGATTTTGAAAATTCTTTTACCAATAGAAAGCCACGCTATTTGTGAGTGTCATAGAGCTATATATTAATCCGAAAAATGAAAGGACTTTTTCGTGGTAGTTGGATTTGCAAAGTAAGTCGGAGTAAAAACGGTCGAATGAAAATGTTTCTTACGAACGAGAGATTATTATTGAGTTCTAGAGAAAAGTTGTAGAGCTTGGTAATGCCTACAAAAAAATCAGCGATAGCATATGTCTAAATTTTACATTTGAGTCACAAAAAATAGTCTTTTATATTAAAAAAAATATTTAAATCGTTAGGTCATGTTTATTGGTCATAATATCAACAATTATGAATTCATATCAAAATAAGTAAATTTATCGTCTCAAGTGTTTAAAACAAAAGACTTTTCCCTTTTACTGCATATAATTTCCCTTTTACTACATAAATGGTTAAAGATATAAGACACTCACAGATAAGATACTCACAAGATGACACTCACAAATAACGGCAATATAGTCAAATTGGCATGCAAATACATACTACATACATATGCAGTAAAAATATAACCCTTCTTTTGGCAGTCAGGAAATAAATCATAGCACTCAGTACTAACAGAACCAAACTCATAATTTCATCACAAGTAAAAAGTTTTACCGCCCAACGAAGTGGGCACGGGTCAGCTAGTTATAAATATTGTGGTTAAATATTTTTATTGATGTACTGTCATGATAAGATAATTCAATGAAAAACCGTAAACGCTGAAGTGGAAGCATTATTTAAATGTCTATGGAAAATAAATAAGTGTAAATCAGTATTGAAATGGACCGTGAGTCTAATCATATGGCAAGGGCCTTTACTGGGGGCCATTTCTTGAAATATTTCGCATGATAAACTTGTCTATGAATCTTGTAAATCAAATGAACCATAGACCAATTTAGCATGCAATTTTTTTCAAGAATAGACCTTCTGGTCTATTTCATTATCATAACAGGATTACCTAGCCGGAGAGATATACAGGCTGAATTTAATTAGTGACATCCTTGATATGGGTGAATCGGTAGGAGCAAAAAAGCAACTTTTGATATATAAAAAAAAACACAAACACGTTTTATACAAAAAAAAATAAGTGTATTTTTTATTTTTTTTAAAAAATAGTTTTAAAAAATAGTGCGTCGCGCCATCTAGCGGTAGGTAAAATACCGCGAATATTGTTTATTCGCGATATTTTACCTATTGCTAGATGGCGCAGTGCCCTCAACGCTTGTCAAACTTTTATTTATCAGTCAAACTTATCAAATATACCTACCAAAAAAAAAAAAAAATTGTTTTGTTTGTTTTTTTTTAATTTTTAAAAATCAAAGTTGCTTGTTTGCTTCATTTTTTATCCAAGTGACATTAAAAATCTGCTCAGCTCGAGTCGCTAATTTCCCAGAATCACTTGCTACAAAAATATCCCACTCGCCAATGGTAACATTTCCCAGACGGATCCACAAATTAGATTTCCACCCGAGAGGAAAAGAGATAGAAGCTTTTTGTAATGAAAGCGACAAATATTTTCCGCATTGAAAGTCGGTTTGGAGCCAGCTTGATGTCAGTTTGCTCGTTTGGATATTTTATTACTTTTATACTATTTTTGTAAGCCAGAGCGGAGGGACGCTGACGCTAGAGATTTTTACATGCTCTGTTGACTCTGTCGTCGCTGTCTACTCTGTTTTTTTTCAGACTGCGGCTTCTTCTATCAAAATGAAGTGGTTCATCTCGTTTTTTCCTTTCCTTATACGTTGCTAATATATTGATGTTATAGATACCATTACTTTACTAAACAATGTAGGAAAAAATAGATTTCAGCCTCACTAATTTCAAGAGCTTGGAATGTTTGAAAATGTTTCATTTTCTTTTTCAAGTCGAAAATGGTTATTTATATAAGTATATATATATTACAAGTAATAAAAAACATGACTGATATTACAAAAAGTGTACTGCCGTATTAATAATTATTTTTATTACTGTTTTTCAAATAAAATATATGTGATTTATGTGTTTATCCATATAGATACATATATATTTTCGGAATGTGCTCAAACAGGCCTCTCATTTGACACTAAACACGATATATGTAATGTTATTTTATTGAAATTTGGAGATTTGGATATTTACCCAACTACTTACTTGATATTTGTATAGTTAAGGTATTTTATGATACTGAAAATGATATAACGATTCTAACAATACTTCATACTTCTAAATCAGTTTGAGCGTTTAGAAGTTATGGTGGAATAAAGAAGTTGTAGTTTCGTAGTAAAATCCTAGTTGCAAAATCGTAGTACGACATTGAGCAATCTAATACGCTATATAATCTATGGTACTATTTTAGTTCCCCAATGTCCAACTAAGCATACTTTCCGATAACCTAAAACATCTTGATTTTTTTCCCAAGAAATTTTACGTACTCTTTATACAAGCTTAAAATATAGCTAAAAGTACACTTTTTATAATAAGAATTGTAAAATTTACATAGTATTTATTTATTTATATTTATTTATTTATAAAAGGATAGGAGTTTCGAGGTTTATATATTACAATAAACGACTTTCACAGTTTTTTTTTGTTTTTAATCATATTTATTTTATTACATATATTGTAAGATATATGAAATTAGAGTTAAAATTTAGTCACTAACGCCTAATTATAATTTTTCAATTATAGTAGTCAGTATAATGTTACAAAAATAATTGTCCAGAATATAATTTTGCAACAGTAAAGCGGCCAATTTTTCGGTATGTAAATACGATGGATTGTTTTGGTTTTTCGTATCTCAATCGCAGGTTAAGAACGAGTGTCCTGTTATATGATAACACTAGCTGATATAGACAATAATTTTAGTCAAAATTCCGTGTGGTATAAGTATATACTGGTTTTCGCCGCAACCTGATCTAGATAAGGCATGCACATTTCGGCTCTTTTCGGTAATGCTCGGTCCTCATCGGGCAGCCGCCTACCGCCTAACCCGACCTACGGAGTCGTAACGCCCGCCCGGGGTATTTTTTTTAGTTTTCGTTAAACGTTCTTTTTTCTCTGCCCTTAACCTTTCGGAAGCCAGTCATTCCATGCAAAATTTTCGAAGCCCTCAAAAATTTATTTGTAGAAGGTGTGTGCAAAGCATACTAATATATATCGGTGGCTTATTTAATGGCAGGCTTCAATGACAAGCTTTTACCGCAGTGGAGGGAGAAATAGAGTCGATAATTAAATAAATACGGATATAATACGGATGATACGCCAATCGGCGTGCTTGGCCACCCAGTGGTTAAGGGTCTCAACGGGATATTAAAGAGCCTATAACCTTTCTCAAGATATTACGGTATCTCTCATTAAGATTGACGTTTCTTCTAAGATTTACATTATTATCAAGATATTTCGGTATCTCTTTTACGGTATTTCTCAAGATATTCCGGTATTTCTCAAGATATTACGGTATCTCAAGATATTCTGAAGATATTAAGATATCTTAAGGTCTCAACGGGATATTAAAGAGCCTATAACTATCAAATGCAAGAGAATTTTTCAAATCGGACAAGTTGTTCCAGAGATTAGCGCGTTTAAATAAGAAAACTATTCAGCTTTAGTATTAGTATAGATTATTTGATTGTATTCGCCTAACTAAATCATGTATTCGAGAAACTCCACAAGTGTACTTGCGGGGGATATCCTAAGATAAATGTTTTTTACTCATATTTTATTTTTAAATAAAGACTCCAGAATATTGGAGTGTATTTCTTTTAAAATATGTGTCTTTCTCCGTAGATACAGAAACATCAAATAGTTTGTTTGTTGCTACTTTTTATTGTGAAATTTCACAATGGATTTCGTAAAAAGTGTGGCTTTTGAGCTTTCTGAAATATGCAGTTCTTTGTGGTTTTTTTACCCCGCGGGTTGTTATTATTTTTGTTCTCTTTTATCTTTATTGATTTCTTGTTACTAAATTACAGTGTGTCGAATTAATTTTATATAAATTAGAAGACAGTTCTTATGGGTCATGGTTGTTTCTGATCCCAATTGTTTTTCTGCGACTTTTATATTAGTTTTTTATTTTTTTGAATATTAATTTTCTGTGATATGGATCGCATCAATAATTTTAGTAAAAATATGTTACGATTTATAAGGAAACATGATTTAATATAGGAATAATAAGGAAACATGATTTGATATTTCCTAATATTCCCACTGAAATTCTCTTGAGGTTTTTTAGCAATGTGAGTACATATTATATAAAATGAATTATTTCTGACAGGTTGCGATACGGCCCTAGTCAATATTGATTTCCCTCAGCAACGCCTTAGGCTTATGCTTCGTGATGCGGCAGTATATTAAGGCGCCTAGGATTTGAACATCTTATATAGTACAGTGTAGTTTTATAAAAAGGTTTAAAAACGAATTTTCCACGTGAATTTTGTAGCATCCGATGTTTCGGAGATGTTGCAATCGCCGTTGTCTAGGGACCTACCCTATCCTGGACAACGGCGGTGGCAAGATCGCCGAAACATCGGGTGTTACGAAATTCACGCGTTAAATTCGATTTTAAACCTTTTTTATAATGTCAAACAACCGCTCGCGTGACGCGCGTCGATTGTGCGCTGCGTTGTAAGCAAGACAAAAATCGCATGTTGACTGCGTATTCGTAAGATAGGTTTATTTAATTTATAATTACATCGTGTTATTTTATTCAGATGTGCTATTTAATAGCTTACAGAACCTGCACATTTTCGTGTCTCGGAGCTTGAGGTTGTACATGTGTTTGTTCAGGCCACAATGCCCCGTGAGCGCCCTCACCAGTATGCGTAGATTGTTCCTTTTAGCGACAATGCCTCACGGGCAGTCTTACGGTCGTAGGCCTTGATTAGCGCTTTGGAAAAATTCAACCCTGGTGTGTTGTTCCAGTGGTTGACGGATTGTTCTAAACATAATTTTTTGAGAATTAGGTTTGCAAGGCTTATTGGTACACCACAGCAGGGTTCAGGGCCGTATAACGTTCCCTTTGCTCCCGTCTTAGCAAGTTCGTCGGCTTTTTCATTTCCCTCGATTTCTGCATGGCCGGGAACCCATCTTAGAATTACTCTGTTCTTTTCATCCAGGGAATTCAGCTTTGAATTAATGGTGTTCGAGGCTAGTGCTATAAGAGCTGCCTTGCTATCCGAGTGGATTGTGGACGGTGTGGGCGGTGGTTGGCATAGTTCTTATGGGGGTTTATATAAGCAAATTCAATAATGGCGCATACCTCCGCTTGAAATATGGAGGCGTATTTCCCTAAGTTTACACTTCTTTTGAAGTTTGGTTGCTCTTCATATATACCGCAGCCTACGTCAAGTCCCGATTTGGACCCATCAGTATACCATTTAAGGCTACCGGCCTCCCAGTGCAGTTGGTTTTTTATCCAGTCGTCTCTGGGTGGCAGTTCCACTGTAAAGAGTTTTCCAAAGTTTAGGAGTGGAAGCATGGTGTATGATACCATGTTGAGGGTTGGAGTTTCACTGGCTGAGTCAAGAACTGATCATAGTGCTTGTGAGATCCAGTTTGCCTTCTCCCAGGCAGACAGCTTGTACATGCTGGCTTCGCCACCTGTTGTGTAGGGGCGGTGCATCTAGAGCTACTCCAGGAGTGGAGAACATTGCGCCAGTTGTCATGAGGCACGCCGTCCTTTGGATATTGCTTTGTTTGGTAATCACAGTTTTCTGGTTGGCTTTGTTGCACCATACCTCCGAGCGAGACGTACCAGATTATCGACCTCACAATGGCAGTGTATAGCCAGTGGGAGATCTTGGGGTTGAGGCCCCAATTTTTCCCTGCCAGTCTTCTGCTTACATTTACACAAAGCACTTTTAGCTTTTTGAATTGTTTTATCTAGGTGGCTGTTCCAGGTGAGTCTCTGGTCGAGCGTGACTCCCAGATACTTTACTTTCTTGGAGAATGGGATCTGCCTGCGCTTTAGATTTGGCATTTTCAGCCTACCTAGTTGACGTTTGTTAGTAAATGGTAAGAGGGCTGTCTTATCGGCGTTGACCGATAATTCGTTCTCTCTGCACCAATTGCCAACCATTGTTAACGCTTTTTGCATCACGTGTAAAGATCGTGTTTTGGCAGAAGCCCCGAACAATGACTACTAGGTCATCAGCATAGCCCTGTGTGTCTATCCTGGCCTCTGCCATCATATGCAGGAGTTGATCTATTGCAAGAGTCCATAGTAGGGGAGAGAGTACGCCTCCCTGCAGACAGCCTCTTGTGGTGGTGACTTCACAGTTGGTTCCGTGAAGAGCTACCTTGGCCGTGCGGTTTGAGAGCATTGCTTTCACCCATCTGGTTTTCGGTGTTTACTGAGTTTTCAGAGAGAAATTTCATTTGTTGAGAACATTTTGGATTTTTGAAGTATCGCTTCATAGTCTGTGAGATGATATTTTGGGTCACACCTGATAGTAATTATTTTTTAAAAAATCTTTTGAACAGATTTAATTATATCTAAATATATCACACAATAAAGATCCCATATAACGAACCAAATCTAAATAGGAGACAATAATGCATTCTAAAGCAGCACTAAATTCTGAGGAGTTTTGAAACACTTGGTTGTTCTCGTTATACCTCCCAATATTTTAATTGCTTTACCTGCAATATTTTTAATATGTGTCAATATTTAAATGTCAGATCAGAATTAAACATAATTCCCAAGTCGCGAATATTTCCTACATTATTTAACGATTTATAAATTATATTAAAGTTGGGTTTATACACTGTAACCACGCAGAAATTGAATCAAGGTCCGTCTGAATTTTGGAGCAAGCGTTTATATTATTTATTGTATTGAAAAATTTCACATCATCGTCATGTAATTGAAAAATATATAATTTGTTTTATTTGGCAGATCGATGATAAACCGTTCTCTTCTGAATTTTTGTGTTTCTCTGTGTATTTGTTTGCTACTCACCGATACTCCTTTTCCCATTGGTATTAAAGAGATCAAGAAATGTTGTGGTGATTGTCCAAGATACCTAGTTACCTTGAGGTCGTCTTTCCTGCACTGCGTAGGCGTTAAGCGCCTAAATGCCAGAACCCTTTTGGGAATCGACAGAGGTTATTATGGAAATTCCTTTTCGATCCTCTGAGAACAAAGAAGTGCCTAATTGATATGATAATTTCAAATTTGACACGGATTTATCTAAAAAGATGGGCGATTATTTTAACAGTGTATTTTTTTTATTTTTCCGGAATTTTGGAAGTATTTGAGGAATTCCTAGAGGTAAAGTCAAAATTAACTAAAATTACTACTCGATAAGTTCCTACATTATAGGGCATATGCTAGATTGACGAAGAAAGCTTTTTCGAACCTTACTCAGTCGCACTTTAAAATAAACCAAGTCCTCTTTCTTTCAGGTATTATACGAATGAATATTCGAATTAGTTGAAAAAGTAGCGATATTTTTTCTTGTATATATGGTGTTTGTTTTGACATATATGTTTATACGTTTGGTATACGATTTGATGCGCGGCATATAGAGTCATGATACCAGATTCGATGAAGTACTGCTTGCAAGATATTAACGAAGTTATTGTTAACAAATTTCTACACATTTGCTCGTTTTTGTAATTAAGAATCCTTATAATATTTGCGGCCATTCCAAAGAAAATGAGGCCATAATTTAATAGGGAATGGAATGGACAAAGTAATCAGATTTGACAGCTCAAAGCCGCATAAAAAATGTTTTTTTTAATGGCAAATGTGGCGCTGCCTAATTTTTTGCTCAGTTTTTCTATGTGAGTTGGCTCAGGAAGTTTTAACGATTGGTCGTTCTATCTCCCGTGAAGTGAGCGCAGAACACTTGGACACAGCAGACCACCGTCAAGCTCCGCCGCACGCCCGTAAGAGGCCAACGCCTTATCCGCGAGATTAACCAGGTATGTTACCACCCAGTGGGCTTACACTCACGCCCCTACTTCCAATTGCGACCAGATTACTCTTGTCTTTCGGCTGGTTACGAGTTCGAGGTCGCTTGCGCGGTCTTCTCCCTTACGAAGCGGTGAAACGGTGTAAACCGAATCTATCGCGGACCACGGCATCCGTTACCCGGCTGTTCACCCAGGATCGGATAGCCGATGGTCGTTTCAAGAGCAGTCGACGTAAGGTCCGCAACCACCCCGCACTATAGGAAACAGTACTGCTTCCAGACTCCCCTGACTGTTAGTCAGAGTGTTTGGGAGCTAATGGGCCCTTGCTGAGTTGGCCACGAAGACCCATTCTGTTTCAGGGTCGGTCACACTCACGGGTCAACACCCATCCGATGGCCTCCACGCATGGGGTGCGAGCCCGGGTAGGACACTGGGTCAACCAGTCTCCCCTGGGATATCAATCCTCTGGCGCTCCTGGACGGTCTGCGCACCGAGCGGCGCAAGCCAATCGATTGTGCTCTCCGACTAACAATCGGGGGAGTCTGGGAACTGTATTGTTTCCTATAGAGCGGGGGTAGTTGTCTACCTTACGGCGACTGCTCTTGAAATGACCATTGGCCATCCGATCCCGGTTCAGAGTCGGGCAAAGGACGCCTTGGTCCGCGACTGATTCGGTATACTCCGTTTCACCGCTTCGTAAGGGAGAGGACCGCGCAAGCGACCTCGAACTCGGAACCAATCGAGAGACCGGAGAAATCTGGTCACAATTGGTAGTTAGGGCGCGAGTGCCGCCCGCCAGGTAACATACCTGGCTACTCGCGGTAAGGCGTTGGTCTCTAACGGGTTGTGGCGTAGCTAGACGTCGGATTTGTTATGTCCAAAGTCTTCTACGCTCACTGCACGGTCGATAGAACGATCAATCGTTAAAACGTCCTGCGGTGACGGGTTCGCCCGTTGTGGTTGACATCTCAATATGTTAGTCAGAGTGCAGAATCGATTAGCTTACGCCGCACGGTGCGCAGACCGTCCGGGAGCGTCAGGAGGTTGACTCCAAGGGGAAACTAGTCCTAAGGCCAGAGTCTTGCCCGGGCTCGAACTTCATACGTGGAGGCCGCCGGATGGGTGTTGACCCGTGAGTGTGACCAACTCTGAACAAAATGGGTCTTCGTGGCCAACTCAGCAAGGGTCCATTAGCTCCCGCAGATTGCTATCAATATGGATACATAGATATTTAGTGGGTCTGGCAACGCGGCTGCTATTTAAACGTCAAATTGTCGCTCCTTCCTTTTAAATACAAAAAAAGTAGTGAAGTTACAATATCTTTAAATCTATCGAAATCGTCAACTTATTCAAGAAATAGGCTTCATTTTGCATCATTCACCATTGAAATTAGTGCTTCTGAAACGGTGCACAAATTGCTAAACTTCTGAAACTGCACAAATTTAAATATCGTCCTGCGAGCGGTACCTACCCACCAAACAACGCCGCCTGCGCCGCCTGTACGCCCGTAAAACGGCGTTGCCAGACAACTAATAATAAGACAACTAATAATACGGCAACTAATAATAAGTACTAAAATATAATTTTATATTTAATATAATTTGTAAAATTTATAAGTCGGCGAATAATCGGGGACTATACACGAATTAATCATTTCTGTTTGTTCTGATTTTTTAAATATTTTTTTATTGACTTATCGTATTACTGAATATTGTCAGCATTTTCCTACTCTGTACTAATTTGAAGTAATTAAACATGATGACTAGAAGAGCAGCCGCAGAGGCATGCTATGAGGAGTTGAACGATAAATACGTAACAGTTTTAAAAGACCTAGAAGCTGCAGAAGTTCGCTATAAAGACTTAAACAGTAATTTTTTATTAACTTTAAAACAATTGAAAATATATAAAACTGAGAGTGAGAAACTGCAAAAGGAACGAGCTGACAATGAGTTGGAAGTATTAGCAATGATTAAAAAGAACTCCAACCTCAAAAAAGAGATGGCAGAAATGAGTTTACAACTTGAAAATATCATTCAGGAGAGAGGTAACCTTCAATCAATAGTATCTAACTTTGACCAGTGCCGCGTTGAGTTCGAGACGACTCTCCAAAACAACGCTGAGCTGAATAATAAGCTGAGAGAGGCACATAATACTATAGAACAGATGGAGCGCACGAAGCAGAATTCCACGGCTGCACATTCACAGTCGCTGTTTGAGGAACTGATCGTTAGCGCTCCAGACATAGCGTCAGTTTCTGCCTGCTCAAATATGAGCAGCCTTCCTGTCATGACAATTGACTTGTCCTACGAAGATTCTGGAAAATCAACCAAACAGGTTGTAAATAAAGTAAATAACCAGAAGGTTGAAGATGGAACTACAATATCTCTATTGCACACCCAGGGTGTGGAGTTGAATGATAGTCTTAGTAATTTTACTTCCCAAAAAACATTACATAAAGATAGCAAAGAAAATCACACCAAAGTAATTATGTACAGTGACGAAATAGGTAAAAATATGGGCCAATTAATGTTACAAACATCCGGAGAACTGGTAGCTAATCATTGCTTTCCCGGCGCCAGTTTTACTCAAATATTAGAAAAAATAGTTAATAGTTGTTATTGTCCTGACACTAATTTAATTATTTTTATTGGGAGAAGGGGAAACGCAAATATACATGTATTAATAAAATATTTTAAATTATTGGCACAGTTAAATGTGAAAAAAATTGTCTTATTTGCTTTTCCTTATAGTAAATTGTTGCCCGAAATGGAAAATATGTCTAGATATAAACTAAATAATAAATTACATACGTTGACATTGTATGATGACAAATTCCAATTGTTTGACATAAATATTTTTAATAAGTATTTTTACTCTTTCACAATAGATAATGTTTATCTTTCAAATTTTTGCAAAAAACAGTTAGCAAATGGGCTATCATATTGTTTGAATTACTCAGGCAAAACATCGGCAAACACCACTGCTACTAATGAGCAGTTAAACGATTTGACATTAAGTAATGACAATTCAGAATATGTTGCATATTCTTTAAATTAGACTTTAAGACAATAGAGCGAAACTCTGGTGCATCAGAATATTCAGGGGATAATAGGCAAAGAGCTAGAATTAGAATTGTTCTTGAACTGTAATCATATCGACATTCTATGTATATCAGAATCATGGCTCAAAAGCCATCAGATCATTTTCAGTTCCAATAACCATCAGATTGCCAGCTCATTTAACAGAGTTCGGTTGATACGTGGTGGCTCTTTAATAATTACAAAGAAATGCTTGAAATTTAAAGAAAGACGTGATATTGTGAGCCTCTCTGTCGAACGAGTTTTAGAGATTGCATGTATAGAATTGGAGGAAACCATTGTTATGAGTGTATACAAACCACCATGTGCGCCTTATGAAGCTTTTTATAAAATTATGGAAGATGCCTTATTCAAAATAACCAATAGTCCTAAAACAATTGTTATTTGTGGAGACTTTAACATCAATATATTAGAAAAAAAATCCTTGACATGTAACTTTTTAAATTTATTTAGATCATTTAACTTATATAATGTTTTTCTTGAACCTACGAGGATAACTGCCTCAAGTGCTACTTGTATAGATAATATATTCACAAACATAAAACCCAATTATAAATCACTAATTAATATTTTGCACTCTGATCACTGCGGTCAGTTAGTATCATTTCCTAAGAAAAGCACTAGGGTTCTAAGAAAAAATATTAGTTTTATTCCAATTACTGAGTGTCGTCTAGGGGAATTTAAATCTAGCTTAATTAGCAAATTACAAAGGTTGCCAATTCATGACAATCCTGACCAACTTTATGACTCATTCTTTGAATTAATTAGAGTTGAATTTAATAGAATCTTCATACCTAAAACGAAATCGATCAGTGATCGCTTATGCTTTAGTGATTGGGCAACTGTTGGTATTTACAAAAGTCGTAATAAATTGTATGAACTGTATAACGAAAAAACTTATAATCATAGTGCGACTTTTAAGAACTATGTAAATAACTATTCCAAAATATTCAAACGAGCCTGTTCCACTGCGAAGTCAATTTATTTGAAGAATAAGATCAAAAACTCTACAAACAAAATTAAAGCTACATGGAATATTATTAATAATGAAACAAATAGGGTTATAGCTCGCACAAGGGACTTTCATTTAAAGATAAATAATTTAGACATTAAAGCGGATATGGAAGTTGCGACTGAGTTTGAGCGACTTTTTACGAATATACCGTTAATAACGACTAACGCCCTCAAGTCGTCTTCCATTTCAGCTGAGATGCTACTTAAAGAAAGCGTTTCCGCATGTGTTACCGACTTCGCCTTCACTATTGTTAACTGCAATGATATAATAAATGCATTTAAAACAATTGAGATAAAGAAAACTATGGACCTTTGGGGATATTCTGTAAAAACAATTTCATACATCATAGAAATAATCGCACCTTATCTAGCATATATATTCAATTGTTGTGTTACTTCTGGAGTGTTTCCTGATCTGATGAAACAAAGTAAAGTTATACCATTATTTAAATCTGGCGATACTTCTGATCCCTCGAATTTTCGACCAGTTTCCGTACTTCCCACTTTGAGTAAAATTTTCGAAAAATTAATTCTTAGACAATTGCACACTCATTTTAACAAATATAATTTACTTCATAAGAAACAGTTTGGATTTACAAAGGGTTGCTCAACCATAGATGCGGGAACCGAACTATTGACAGGTATATTGAATGCCTGGGAAGAGTCACAAGACGCATTAGGCATCTTCTGTGACTTGTCTAAGGCATTTGATTGTGTACACCATGATACACTAGTTAGGAAATTACATCACTATGGCATTAGGAACAAGGCTCTTGATCTTCTTACTTCTTACTTGGGAAATAGAATTCAGAAGGTTGATGTAAACGGTAAAAGATCACCAGGATCAATGGTCACCATGGGTGTCCCACAAGGCTCCATTTCTCTTCTTAATATACATAAATGATTTACCCTTTCACATAAGGAATAATCACGAAATTGTATTGTTTGCTGATGATACTTCTTTGACGTTTAAAATTAGTCGAAAATTGTACAATTATGACGAAGTTAACAATGCACTCTCAAAAGTTGTCCATTGGTTTAATGTAAATAACCTACTATTAAATGAAAGAAAAACCAAAGTGATTAAATTTTCTACACCTAATGTTAAGCAGGTACAAACCAATGTAGAAATAAATGGAACTAGACTGGAGCCTGTTGCTTCAACTGAGTTTCTAGGGATAACAATTGACTCCAAATTACAATGGGGCCCACAAATTGAGAAAATGTCAGGAAAACTTAGCTCTGCGGCATACGCAGTTAAAACAATAAGGCGGCTGACTGATGTAGATACAGCAAGAATAGTATACTTTAGTTACTTTCATAGCATTATGTCCTATGGGATTCTTCTCTGGGGAAGCTGTGCGGACATCAATAACATCTTTATACTACAGAAACGTGCTGTAAGAGCTATATATAAACTTGGTCCTCGAGTTTCACTTAGAGAAAAATTCAAAGAGATAAATATTCTTACTGTTGCATCACAATATATATACGAAAATCTGTTGTATGTCCACAAGAATATTGACAAGTTTAAAATAAAAAGCGACACTCATAATTTTAATACTAGACATAAGCATAACCTTGTTGTACGTGCTACTCGTCTCCACAAAATAAGCAATTCTTTTTTGGGACAATGTATACGCTTCTATAACAAACTTCCTCATACTATTAGAGAACTATCTGTAAATAAGTTTAAAGCTACCATCAAAGCAAAATTGTATAAAAAAGCATACTATACAATATCTGATTATGTAAATGACAAAACGGCTTGGGAGTAAGGCTTGGACGCATCATAAGAACATAAATTAAAAATAATATTTAATTGTGTCTATATGAATAAAGAATATTTTGATTTTTTGATTTTGATCAACATTTTCTAACACGTTATCACCATGGCGAATGCTGAGGACATTATTTTGTGACGGACGAAGAGAGAAACTTGATTTAAATACATTAAGAGACAATTTGTTTAATTGGAAACAAGTACCTACCTAGCTTTTCCAAGGTAACATCAATTCGCTTAACTAGGTTTTCAAATCATCTGCGGTTTCATCTGCGTACAGTACAATTTCATCTTTATCTGATATCACGCTATCTGGTATATCACTGATGTACATGTACACAAGAAAAAGAAAGTTTCCTGAATGGAGACTTTCGGTACACCTTTAGTAATTTTCTGTGTATCGCTCAAGCTATTTTGGACTTAAGTAGCTTGCTTCCATCCTTGATGGTAAGGTTCCATTAGGATTGTTTTTTATCTCTAATGATCACCTTGATCGACGCAGTCAAGGGTCTTAGGCAGGTCAGAAAATACGCCATAAATTTTAATCATGTTATCGAAGCTGGAGTTTTTCTACTTTTTTAGCTGCAGTTTTTTTTAACTTTATAATAATAGTTTTTCCATAAGACCCCCGATCGCATCTATAGTGGATAACCTTGCGCAACCGAAATTATTATGACGTGAAGATTTTGGGTTCTGCAAAAAAGGTAGTTTGCCTCTGAAGGATGATTTTTTTACATATCTTGTTAAAAGATGTCAATGTGATATTGGCCGGTAGTTTGTTTCCTCTCGGGGTCTCTTTTTATGGATATAATCACGTTGCCGTCATCAATTTGGTTGGAAAAACTCCAAAGCGAATGGATTTATTGAATACGGCAGCCAAATGATCGGCTACCGGAAAAATACTGCTCTTCGTTTTTCTTATCGACATAGACCAGAGGTCGGTAGAGTCTGATTTTGATAGATTTACCTATTTTAATTTCAATACATCTTACTTTTACTGCAAAAGCTTGTAACGATCCTTAAGTATCGTACATGCCAGTCAACAAATGCATTGAATTCCAGTGAAATGCACTGACGTCAATACAGCCATTGTTCCACCTCGTGAAGCGCTGAATTACCACGAATTTTAACTACTTTGTCAAATCATTACATTAAAGAACATTTTTACTCGGAATATTTTGGATTGCGTCATTTTTTGGCCTTTATAAGGCGGCGAAAATAGCACCAGGGTATCATTTTCTCGAATGAGCACTCCCCCCAAGACAGCGGCGGAATCAACCCGGTACTTTTCTCACGAGTTGGGTCAACGGGTCCGACCATTTTGGGTACCCCTTCCTTCCTTCCTCATATCGAGACGAGCAAGCATCAGTCTGAACTCCTACAGACTCGAGCCGTGTCGAGTACGAGATACTTTGAGCACAAACTATAATCCTTATCCATGCACCCTCGTAACTTCAGGCAGATAGCTACCGCATTTGCGTCAACCCCTGACATATTCGGGAAACGTTAACAAACTGGCAATATAAATTACTATAAATTCTTTCTGATACAATAAATACCTTCTGATATACATTCAATCGACTTTCAATACGGAGATAACCCGCAAGTTAGGCCCGTTACAAGCTCAATAGAAAATCAGAAGAAGATTGGTTTGTCTCAAATAAGCTAAAATTGTCAATATTTAATATACTGAATAATTGGTCGTTGCAAATCTCTGCAACTGCGCCAGTGTCAAATATTGTTAGGGCATTTAAATTTAACAAATCACATTTTCAGAAGACGAATTCTTACGACGCTCTTTGTTTATAATATTCCAGGCAGCTTTGATTTTATTTACCGATCGTTCGATGGAGGATTTTAGATATAATTTTTGCAATCCAGAAGACCTTTTTGTAAATTTTCTTATAGGTCTGTATAAAAATTAAAAAACTCGGCACAAACACATTTTTCTATTTTTAATTGATGTATTTTCATACATGCATGACATAGAAACATAGAAACATAGGAACATATTTATTGTCCGAAATTGTGATGGTATATTTATGGTGATAATGCGTAAAATTATGTCTCTCACAATTACCTGTTATTATAACAGATTGACAAATTTACTTATCTGCTAATTTTGTATTTTTTTATTTAAAAATGTCATTATTTCACTGGTTTGCCTATAATATCTAAATCAAATCAATAATAATTCGTAATGTTCATTTAATGGCCTGAAATAACATTTAAAAAAGAAAAATAACATGAAAAAAATATAAACAGACCGGATAGGTATAAGACAATAAAAATAATTCACCAATAATAAAAAAAAAATAAGAAAAAAAACAAAAACAAGGAATAATCAAAAATCCGCCTATAAATACGAAATGTATATAATTTATACGGTTACGACTGGTTACGGGTTCGAGGTCGCTTGCGCGGTCCTCTCCCTTACGTATTGGTGAGTCGGTGCCTACCGAATTTATCGCGGACCACTGCATCCTTCGCCCTGCTCTTCACCCGGTATCAGGAAGCCACTGGTTACCGTCAGATCACTGAATTATTGATGATTTGACGGTGATGTTTTAAAAGCTGTAAGATAATTGTCAATAGACATTAATGTGCGACGTTATCGTAAGGGATGTAAAAGTAGAAAAAAAATAGATTAGCTCCTCCTTAAATCGATATACCGCAGGAAAGAAGTGATATTGATATATTAATTAAAAATATATTTCAGCAGGTTTACGAGGACGTGACATTCGACTTCTGCACAGAAGAATGGCAAGAACACTCGATGAGGAGAGAGCTGTTCGGGATATTCAGTTTTGTTCTTGTTTACGCGATACCCGGTAAGTGAAAAACATACTTATCTAATAAATTTAATATTTGTAACGGTACTTAGTTGCCTATCCAGAAGATGCTAAAAGTTTTAATTTCTTTTTTGATGATTAGGAAAGGAAAAAAAGGAAAGGAAAGCTGGTTACCTATGGCACAGTATACCAACCAGTAGCTTTACTTTTAAGCTACAGGGCATTGCGGGAAGAGGGTGGGGAATGTGGGAAAATGGGTACGTCCCGACGAACGCCTTTGTTTAGCATTACGCGCAGGTAAAGGCTGGCGACGTGTTAGAATATTTGGGTATCTGCGTAGGTTTCTGCGTTGGGTATCTGCGTTGGGTAATTCGTGAGGTATTCGTTTTGATTTCAATTTTGTTCTAAGAGAAGCTATTGTCTGCCTATGGTTTCGTAATTATTTGTATATCTTGCAACTGAAATAATTAAATAAATCTGATCTTATTTAAGAGATAGACTTTACATTTAAAATAAGTTAATTCCGAAGAAGTTATAATTTAGCAACCATAAGGAGCATAGAGAAACTCTTAGGCTGGTTTTCTTTTCTTTTCTGTCGGCTCGAGTCGTTTTAGTTCGTGCTGAATTGACGCGACTAAAAATTTAGATATTTTTGCAATGCCACGCGCCCGCGCGCTTTCGATATATACATAAAGATGTATAGGTATACCGCGGCGACAAGGGTATACCTACGTCCCACTGTTGGTAGTGGCAAATTACGAATGACGATTTCGGCTTCGCGCGTCGTCTAATATAGTAGATTTGGCTTTTCAATTATAATATAATAAATTATCAAAAGTATAGTTTTTTATAAAGTAAAAATTAGATACCAATAATAAAATAACCTAAGATCACTGTGATCAACTCAAAAGTATCTTTAATAATTAGAAAAAAATAATGTTTGGCCATAACATTTCTGGAAATTACGTAATTTCAAATATTTTTTTCTCATATTTTTTGTATGGAAGTTCCAAAAACTGTCTTGGTACTATGCAAATAGACCATACGTTGGTGTAAATGGTATTTTTTAATATTGAGAATCATCTCTAGGTTTTTCAAAATCTAAAGACAAATCTCGCTAGTTTTTTATTATTTTAAAAAAAATTAACAGAATAAAGATAATGTACAATTAATATGGAAATAATTTACCAATTTCGTTTTGGCGAAATGATAGCTTAAGGAAAGGGTTTTTAAAATCCGGCATAATTGTAATAAAATTCATTTTCGTGTTCTCACAACCAGGCCACGAAATTACATATGCTTCATTAGCTTTTGGCCGCCACGGCCGGCACGGCCTCTTAAGAAAGAAAAAACATCTGCAAAAGGAAAGACGTGGCATATCGTCAAAAAGTTT
Organism: Micropterix aruncella; assembly: GCA_944548615.1. Lineage (NCBI taxonomy): Eukaryota > Metazoa > Arthropoda > Insecta > Lepidoptera > Micropterigidae > Micropterix > Micropterix aruncella. The sequence goes on from CALYMY010000305.1 coordinate 34,884, forward strand.
GTCATAATGTGTCTGTATAATTAATCTGAAGGCTGCCACAAGCATTTTCTTTTAAGTACTTTAAGCAGGGTCAGAGAATAATCTCTTGCTTAATGCAAAAAAAAACCGTAACTATGCACTTCTCCTCAAAATATAAATCGTCTGCTATACCATTTAATATAACCCTTGACAACAGTACTCTAGAATTAAGCAAATCGACAAAGTTCCTAGGTATCATGATCGATCATCATCTTAGCTGGAACATCCATTATATTGAACTGTGTAGTGCGCTTTCTTCGGCAATATATGCGATAAAAAAGATTAAATTCTTAGCTGGTGAAATCGCTGCAATAATTGCGTATCATGCCTGTTTCCATTCTTGAATGACTTATGGTATACTGATATGGGGGAATGCCACAGACAGTTCTAGGGTTTTCATTTTACAGAAAAGTGCACTAAGAGCAATTGCAGGAACACGCACTGCGAACCATATTTTCTTAAGTACAAAATACTGACTTTTACGTCTCAATATATTTTACAATGTCTACTATATGTTAAATCAAATATTAACGAACAAGAGGTAAACGGGAATATTCACTCCCACAATACACGCAGACGTGATGACGTTATCCTGCCTAAAGTACGCCTTACGCAGACACAAAAGTCCTTTGGATATTTGAGCTATAAGCTCTTTAACCAGCTACCACTCTCCACAAGAAAGATGGAAACAAAGGCGTTTAAAAGATTTATTAAACAAAAGCTACAATCCACACATGCTTTCTATAAGCTGGGTGATTTTTTCGAGCATGCCAATTCTTTCAAATGGGAATAACATTAATATGTAACTTTCAGGTACCTCATTTTAGTTCTTATTGTTTAATAATAATATTATGAATTTAATATTTAATATGTAGATTACAATGTGTAATGTAACATACCTGATCATATACATACGTTGTTTTTTCCAATTTGGTTTTGATACTTCCTATTGTGTGATTATTTTTTGTATAAAGTGCTTGATGACTATTAATATTCTTATAATAATTATCTATTTTATATGTATACTCATGTACATGGGATTCAGCTCTATTTTTTTTTTAAATTTTATTTGTCTGCCGTGTAAAACCGACTTTAGTCAACACTATTGTCGAATTAATATTTATGCTTTAATCGTTTTATATCTACGTTTAAACTGACGAATTCTAATATGCGATAATTAGCTTTAATTCATAATTGATGCTTTTATTGTATATTCTGAATGAATAAATTGAATACTGAATACTGAATACTGAATACTGCTGATGCCACATGCATCAGTACTGACCTTGTCTAAACGCCGAAGTCAGTCAGTAGTTGGTTAGTCGCTGGCGCGGGCGCTGCGTTGTAGGGTGATGTCGGGTGTCGTATCGAAAATTCTAAATAGCAAAAATACCGTTTCTTTTCGATACCTCTTCTTCTAACATATACTTCAACTCTTCTAACAGTGTATATGAACATTTTCTCAACAAATTATTCACTCGTATTAATCTGCCGTTTTCGAGAATTTATTTTTCTTCGACTATAATAACGCGCGTAAACCGTGAAAAAATAACCACAACTGACGGAATCTATGTAAACAGTGTGAGTCAATTCTCAGCGCCAGCCTGTAACTTACTCAATGTTAATCAGTTTTTATATTGTCCGAGTAGAAACGGGAAATGGAACATTGCCGAACCGTCGTCGGGGGGAAAACAATCGCCTAGTTCCACGCAATAAGAAACCGTTTTATTTGAATTATTATAAAGATCCTGAAACCTTTATATAATAAATTAATATTGATAAAAATGATTACGATTTTTGTAAAATTTAAATTTTATACCTTTTAAGAGTTTATATCTTTTTATTTGTATTTGTTTTTCGCATCTCATAAATCATCTTAAAACTGTACATATGCCGTGTCTATAATTAGCTATTCATATTATTATGTACTTAGCGTAGTATAGATTTTTATTTTATTTTTTATGGGCCCTTTGGGAGGGTTTTTTTTCCTATCGAGTCCCTTTATGAACCCCCACGAGGACTCATCCGTCACAAGCCGTTGAAATCTACTATATTACCATCTGGCCTGATTATGACGAAACATAGGACACTATAATGCTACATCAACGGATGACAGTGACAGTGTTAATTTCATAATTTTCTAAATTGTATGTCAATTTAATATTCATAGAATGAAATGCAAAATTATGCATTCCTGCTGCGCGCTCGGGCTTACAGCGATGGAAATAGTTTGAAACTCACATGGCTATGCCCTCCCTTGTTGCCTTTAAGTAACGCTCTAGTGACTAATGTGGACAGCAGTACTCTCGCGATATTCGTGACATCGTTATGCGCCGAGGCACATATGCAGGCCATTGAAATGTGCCTACATCGTAAAATGCCTCAACAGCATGCAGTACCATCACGAACATTCTCACGGTTCGATCGCTCCGGCATTTGACACATTCGGTATTGTGAAACGGTTTTTACACGACTGCCCAACAAAAAAGTATATTTTCCGTTTCTTTATTCCGCCATAACTTCTAAGCACTTGAGACGATTTCGAAGTGTGTGGTATTGTTAGTATCGTTATGTCATCCCAAGTGTCATAAAATACCTAAACTGTCCAAATGTCTTACAAGTAATTGTCTAAATGTCCAAATATCAATAAATTAAGATTAATATATCGCGTTTAGTATCAAATAAAAGGTCTGATTGAGTACATTCTGAAAATATGTATGTCTGAAAACATCTATACCTTATGTATAAATACAAACCACAAATATTTCATATAAACCGTTTAATTACTTGAACACCGAGGGCAATCAACTGAGTGTGGCGACGGCGGCGGTCATTCGTTTTTAGATACCTGCCGCAGGGCTCGCAGGCCTGCGCATCACATTCTGAAAGCTGGGTCAATAGGCCCGGCTCACGCGAAGCTCCGCTCGACGGTTCTTAGACGAGGCCCGTCGACTGACCCACAGAATGCGCAATCGTCTTTAAGCACTGGATGTTTATAGAGAAAAGACGCGTCAACGGGGACGTAGCGAAGATTCCGTAAATTGAATTTTGTTTCAACGAATATTGTTTCAACGGAAAACTTTATTTTCTAACAAACGTGCTTTTTAGCACGAACAAATTGTTTTTATTAATTATAAATACAGTAGCTATTTTTTTGTAACGGGCAGTCGTGTTTTTTAATTCTTAAAATTTTGTTACCACTATCAGAGAATAGGAGAATTTCTCCCTCTGGCAGTGAGAGTAGCAGCGACTGATTACTTATGTATCGCGTCTCGATCGCTAATGTGACTAACAGGGTGCGACGATAGTATCTTCGCTCTTGCGCCGTGATTGTGATTGAGAAAATCTCGGTGTTTTCGGATAATTTCGATAGTTTAAGCGAAAATGAAAACTTGACAATGTTTAACGTTTCTACAGATAAAAAAACTGCAATAAAACGGTGTGTTGACATAATACATGACTTTTTCGCGATGACGTGTGACGCCTTTGTCCCCCTTGTTTCGAAAAATGTGTTCTTTTTGCCCAATAGAATGTTAATATCTCTACATATTTTGTTAATAACTCGTCTATCTATGTTTGATAGTAACTCTGAAACTGGACTAGAAGAACTGGAGAATTGAACTGGACTGATTTCGAACAGGTGTTTTCTCTATATGACTTGCTTATTCCCATCGGTTACAGGCTATACGACATTAAAACCGGTTGAATAGTGTGCGAGAAAATACAAAATGTCGGTCAAGTCGGAGAAAAAAGTGTCAATTTCAAAATGTCAAAGTGGATATCTGGAGATCTAAAACTGTAGCATGCATTTCTTGGAGTTCATATTTTGAAATCGGGGAATCGACTGCTACCTATATAAATAAATAAAATACAAACGGAGTTGCTATGTAATTCACGGACCGGAGTCGGGCCCATCATTATGCTAGGACAACGGTCTTCGAAGGAGACAATTCTAGCGGCGGTTCGTCGAGCTAAAATGTCAAAAAATGGTAAACAACGGAGCTGCTATGTAATTCACCGACCGGAGTCAGGCCCATCATAATATTATTTTTACACTTCTGGGGGGTGAGCGGTGGATTCCGGACTAACAACCGGCTGTGGGAGGTTTAGGACAGCGGTCTTGCCACATGTGAGCGTACACCTTACCAACCATTCACTCCTTCTTCGAAGCCAAAGAATTTGAGATGCGGAAATCGCAGTTTTAGATAATTTTTCTTGGAAGGAGTTGATTATTTTCCTGGAGAGACCAAGATCTTTAAAGAGGTGAAACAGAGATTTGGCTGGCAGGCCACGAGCACCAACTTCCACCGCGTGAAGGTCAACAGTGAAGCCGTTCCGTTTGACGACATTTGCAAGATCATGGTATTTATTTAGTTCGTACTCGTGGTCTTTGCGGATATTAGATTCCCATGGAACAGTTAATTCTACAATATAAAGAGTTATATCTGGACGGAGGGATATTTGTTTTCTTTGGTTCTGGAGTTATAGTTACATAGGGACAAATGTGAAGCCACTGTAATAATACTGCTATTACTATTTTTTTCCGTCTAGATGTATAGAAAATATGTACGGATTAAATGTAGTTTTTAATTAGTTTTACACCTTAGTGCATATTTTAGAAATTTATTTCAGCGATTCTCAAATTATCAAGGTTATAATAAATATTACAAAAAAAATGCGACTTCGCAGGCATAGCAGTCTTATAAGAAATATCCTTTAAATAATTATATCAAAACATGCCAGCATATTATATGCAATAGTACATCACCATGTACGTAACTCTCACTTTTACATTATATACCTATTTATGTTATTTATTTATTTATTACCGACAATAAAATTTACAGCAGAAGGACTATGATATTCGGCAAACATTATTATAAATCGCGCAGAATTAATAAATGAAACCTATAGCCATTGGCTCATCGCATACCTAACCAAGCAATAACGCCCATATCTATGGATGCTAAGATATACCTAAGACCTATAATATTGTCGACGAACAGAATCGTTCCAATATCCTGTAGAATTCATTAACTCCCACAATCCGCTCGGCATGCCTATTCATTAATTAAAATTGAAGGTTGAAAGGGCATCGAAAATTTTTGCTGCGAAAATTGACTTCTCCAAAATTATGCAATGGTAAATGTCTGCATCTTGAGGTGTCAACTACAACGGGCGAGCCCGTCACCACAGGAAGTTTTAACGATTAGTCGTTCTATCGACCTGCAGTGAGCGTAGAAGACTTTGGACAAAACAATCCGAAGTCTAGCTACGCCACAACCCGTAAGAGACCAACGCCTTACCGCGAGATAGCCAGGAATGCTACCTGGCGGGCGACACTCGCGCCCTTACTACCAATTGTGACCAGATTTCTCCGGTCTCTCGATTGGTTCCGAGTTCGAGGTCGCTTGCGCGGTCCTCTCCCTTACGAAGCGGTGACACGGTGAATACCGAATCTATCGCGGACCGTGGCGTCCTTTGCCCGCTTCACACCCGGGATCGGATGGCCAATGGTCATTTCAAGAGCAGTCGCCGTAAGGTACGCAACCACCCCCGCTCTATAGGAAACAATACAGCTTCCAGACTCCCCCTACTGTTAGTCGGAGTTTCCGCTGCCACAATTTCGGGCACACCCAGGGGAAGTGCTCGCAGGAGGTAGTCTGCGGACATTGCGCCAGCAAGGGACACGAGAGGTCGGCTTGCCCTGCTAAGGAGGCACCCCCCAAGTGTTCCACATGCTCGGGTCTGCGAAAGGAAGCAGCTCACGTGACGGGCTCGTCGGGCTGTCCGGCCTATCAGCGCGCGGTGGACAGGGAGATAGCCACCACGAACTATGGCGGGGCATAGTCCCCAACTAATGATAAGTTGCGCGCAACTGAATCTGCAGAGAAGCCGGGCTGTAACGGCCGAATTCGGTCGCACGCTTGAGACGATGGGTATTGGAGTGGCGTTTGTGCAGGAGCAGTACACGTTCCTCGGTAAAACCCGGGGTATAGACGGGCGGTGCGTTGTGCTCGAGAAGGGGCACCGACCCATGGCAGGGATCGCGGTGAGTTCGTCTCTCCCGCCTCCCCTGTTCCTGGATCGGCTCTCCAGTGAGCACCTCGCCTGCGCGTCCATAGTTATCAACGATGTGGACTGCTACTTCATCAGCGTCTACTTCCAGTTTGGCGAGGCTGTGGACGCCTACATTGCTGAACTCGCCGCGGCCCTTGACGCTCTTCGGGGTCGGCCGGTAGTGGTAGCGGGCGATTTTAATGCCCGCTCCCCGTCCTGGCACGACGACGGCAACCTGGACCGCCTGGACAGGGTCGCGAAGGGAAGAGCCGAGGCTGTCGAGGAGCTGATAGCGACCTATGGGTTGCATATTGTCAACTCCCCCGGGCAGCCCCGGACCTTCTGTGGCCCCGGCGGGTCCAGCAATGTGGATTTGACGCTGTGCTCCCCTGGATTCACCCGGGAGCTGATGAACTGGACCGTCCACGAATCGTCGTCTTCCTCAGACCATAGACTAGTGACCTTCGACATTGGCCGCCGTGTGAATCCCCCGTCCCCCTCGGAATGGGCGTACCGCACCTCGGATGTGGACTGGGACCGTTTTGGGGAGTCCCTCTGTGAGAGGCTCTCCCGGTTCCCGTCCCCTCACTCCAATTCGGCCGAGGCACTTAGTGTTGCACTTCATGAGACAGTTGCCTCGGCCTGCGAGTCGGTCCTCGGTCGGAGGAGGCCCTTCGGCGGCTTTACGGCCCCGTGGTGGTCTCCGGAAATATCCGACCTTCGCAGGTGCTTCCGGCAAGCGTACCGCCGCATGGGGGAAGCCCGCAGGGGTTCACTTCCCCCTGAGCGTGTTGAGGTACTTCGGGAGTCCCTGAGATCGGCTCGGAGCGTCTACCACGCCGCTATTAGGCGTGCCAAGACTGATTCCTGGCGCACATGGGTTAGCGAAGTTGGGAATGCAAACCCATGGGACATGAAGAACGCCATCGACAAAGGTGCCAAGCGGGGTGGGAACTACCTCTCTAGCATTGTCGAGGGTACTTCCGCCCCGCTTGACACCGAAGGCACTCTTTCAGTTCTCCTCGGTTCTTTGTGTCCATCGGATCGGAATGACAATGACGATCCCCACCACGCGCAGTTGCGGCGGCTTATTGCCGTAGACTCGCGCTTACCTGATCTGTCAGAGGTAACAGCGGACGAGGTCGGCACCATCATCGGGTCGCTATCGCGCAGAAAGGAACCGGGGATAGACAACTTTACGTCTGATATAGTGAAGCGGGTGTGGGAATTCGCAAGATGGGAGGTGACTGTCCTGATGCAGAAATGCATTAGGGACGGTCATTTCCCATTATGCTGGAAGGCTGGCCTCCTGCGGGTGATTCCCAAAGGTAACGACAAGCCGCGCTCGGATCCGAAAGCGTACAGGCCCATCACGCTCCTTCCCATAATGGGTAAGGTGCTCGAAGTGCTTGTGCGCGAACGGCTGGAGAGGACTCTGTCTCCCCAGAACGAGCGTCAGTTTGGCTTTACCCGAGGGAAAAGCACGGAGGACGCCATCCTGTTTGCGAAAAACTGGGTCCGCAACTACGACGGCCGCTACGTGGTAGGCGTATTTTTGGATATCTCCGGTGCATTCGACAACGCGTGGTGGCCGATGCTTATATGCAAGCTTCGCGCCCGCCTGTGCCCGAACAATTTGTTGAAAGTAGTGAGGAGCTACTTTTCAGACAGATCTGTCACTCTGAGGTACGGCCCGACCAGCGTCACCAAAACCCCGACCATGGGCTGTCCACAGGGGTCAGTGTTGGGTCCTAGCCTTTGGAACATTCTCTTTGATGATTTCCTCGGTCTACCTTACCCGGAGGGGTGCACCGTCAGCGCTTATGCAGACGACGCTCTTCTCCTGGTGGGCGGCAGGAGTCGCGCAGAGGTCGAGAGAAGGGTGGCTGACTCGCTGGACCTGATCCTCGGATGGGGTCAGCGAAACAGACTCACCTTCTCTCCGACGAAAACTCAGGCGCTTCTCCTGAAGGGACATCTTAAGCGGAACCCTGTCATCAGGATGAACGGTCGCCCGGTATCCTTCCCGGCCACCGTTCGATACCTGGGGGTGACGCTTACGGCTTCCCTTTCCTTTCTTTCGCACGCAAAGATTACAGCCGAAAAATCCCGGGATCTATTCTTTGCGCTCCGCGGAGTGAGTCGGGCCGACTGGGGAATTCGTTTCCCGGCGGTCATGACTATCTATAAGGGCGTCTTCGTCCCGCGTGCGACTTATGCCGCACGCGCTTGGACGGAGTCTGCTGTTCCTGAGGCGACGCGTGTCGCGCTGCTGCGCGGACAGCGCATCCCTCTCGTGGCCCTGACCGGGGCGTACAGAACGACGTCCACTCTTGCGTTACCCGTCATCGCTGGCGTTCTGCCGATTGACCTGGAGATTCTGGAGCGTGCAGCGTTGTCGCGGTACCGCCGGGGCGAGCCGGTAGTCCTTCATGGCCTGTCGATCGACCCGGTGGCGCACCGAGCTGGGGAGTTTGCCCGCCTGATTCGGGTGGAGTCCTTGCGTGTCTGGCAGGCTAGATGGGACGCCGGGGGTACGGGCCGCCTCACCCATTGCTTTTTCCCGTCCGTCGCAGTGCGGATGGCAAATTCGT
>CALYMY010000306.1:0-43000 GCA_944548615.1 Micropterix aruncella
AATATCCAATTGTGGGCAGCGGGCTATGGACTCCACGACTTTTAGGGGAAATAAAATATCATTAAAATCATTTTTGTTATAAATTATCGACAGTTGAGCTCTACAAAAGAGCAACGAAATGTTGTAACCAAACTCACCATAAATATCGTCGCTGTTCTTCTGTAAACCGCCATAATCCGAAGGCAATAATTCTCGTGGCATTATGGCATCGAGGTCGTCGAAGCTATCGATTTTGTAAAACTTCTCGAATAACTCGGGGACCAGATTCAATCGACATTTTTCGATAAACTTATCGGCGATTCCGGGTTTGCCGTTCAAGAATAAGACTCGGTCGAGGAATTGACTGCCGATGCCTTTCTGTAATCAAAAATTAAAAATAATATACACAGAAAGACTAATAGACACAATTTTATATCCCAGACAGAGTTGTGTCATCATCTGTGCGCATATGAAAACATGAAATAAAAACCTACAATCATCAACATATACGAGTATTTTCCTTCGGAATAGCCATGCGGCTTTATGGGTTCAATCACCTTAAATAAAACCAAAGGAAGTGATGGAAACGAAAAGGCCGAATCGTTGGGTAAACAAGTAACTATTTTATTTTAATTATTTTATTTTTTTTTAAATTTTATTTTCTATAATAAAAACAAGACTGGCGTTTCAGAAAGTGAACTTTATAATATGTTCAATACGATTTTTTAAAGAGATACTTGTGGTTTATGTATTTATTTATATAGAAAGATGAATATTTTTAGAATGTACTCAATCAGACCTTTTATTTCACACTAAACACGATTCATTTATACTACTTACAACTACTTACTTGATGAATGGACAGTAAAGGTACCTTATAACACTCGGTATAACATGACGGTTATAATAATACCAACTCACTTTTACATCGGTTCAAGTATTTGGAAGTTATGGTGGAATAAAGAAACGGAAAACATACAAAGATGAACCTTAAACACATTACACTTATTCTTTGTTGGACATTCGTCTAAAAAGAAGCCCAGCGACCAATGATAGGTCTAGAACCGTTCTGTGGTGTATCAGAGCCATATATATATATATATATATATATATATATATATATATATCTCTATATATCTATATATATATATATATATATATATATATATATATATATATATATATATATATATATATATATATATATATATATATATATATATATATATATATATATATATATATATATATATATATATATATATATATATATATATATATATATATCTATATATCTATATATATATATATATATATATATATATATATATATATATATATATATATATATATATATATATATATATATATATATATATATATATATATATATATATATATATATATATATATATATATATATATATATATATATATATATATATATATATATATATATATATATATATATATATATATATATATATATATATATATATATATATATATATATATATATATATATATATATATATATATATATATAAATATATATATCTATATATATATATATATATATATATATATATATATATATATATATATATATATATATATATATATATATATATATATATATATATATATATATATATATATATATATATATCTATATATATATATATATATATTGATAGGAACTCCGGCAGGTTCACTTAGTACAAAAACGTCAATTTCCGTAAGAATAAATGTATTTTCCGAAATAAAACAAAGCAATACTAAAGCCGAACGTTGCCTCGATCTTAGTCAATCCCAGAATGGAAAATTCCCTCCTCCTTCGATGAGCCGGGACACGAACCGCTTATACATTTACTTCGTACAAAATTATACTGCATGGCTTCTTGTTCAATTGGTAGATGACGCTACTGTCTTTTATAAATAGATGTCGCTTGCGGTCATACTTGAAATTAAATTGTTGTATATTTTAAAAAATATATCTAACAGTCGGCCATCCTGAAAATCGGCTCGCCCCGAGACGACTGCTGGTTCATGTGTGTAGCACTCGGTAGTCTTGCATTTGACCATGCAAATGAATTGTTCAGAAATGCTTGTTTGCAGCTGTAAATAGTGAGTGATTGGTGAACTCTCCGTTCAACCATGTCTTCAGGTTGATCAAAACGTCCTCTTCTAAATGTACGCAGCAATGAGTGAATCTTCCATTTGATCATAATATCAGTTCAACCCGATCTTTTCGTTCAATAAATCATTAAAGCTTTTTGTTCGGCCATATTCTGTAAACAAAGGAAACAGCGCCACGGTGCAAGTTTTACTCTCAAAACACCGCGACACAAAAATATTAATATTTAATTGTTAAGTTTAATATTTTTCACATTTAGTAATTTATGACGAAATCTTAGTGAAGTATTTTTAACTTCAACAGAATAAAATTCCATCCTCGTTGATTGATGGACGTTGACGTATCAAGTCAAATAAGCCTCATCAAATCAACATCAACCAGAGTAACAAAAATCTCATTTTTTTTTTTAAAAAAAAAATTACTTCAGATGGAATACAACCTTATCTAACAACGATTTCAGATTAACACAATACCAACTTAACAATAACTTCAAACCAACATTCATATCATCAAATTCTTAAATCATCAAACTTCAAACCATCTCCAACCATCAAACTTCATTTTCAGATCATCAAAATTTTCAAACAATCGTCTTCACTTTTGATAAAACACAATCTCAACTCAATAGCAATTTCAGATGAATACAATCTCAATCCAACAATAATTTTCGATGGAACACACCCTAAAATCGCAACTTTAGAGGAACATAATCAGAATTCAACAATAAATTTAGATGGAATGCATTCCCTATTTCCAAAGAACTCCAAGTGCACATTATAATATTATCAGCTGATTTTTGTTTTGTTATTCAAAACTCAAAGGCACTCTGAGGCGTAATAATAGCCTTTGTTTATTTTCATGATCATGATTTAAAACTCGGTAGATATCTCTCCGATAAATAAGCGCATACACTTCAGAAGGTTACTTATGCGTATTAATAGCATTAGTCACTTCATTCGGAAGGATCCCAAGGCAGTTTTAATAGGTTGCCCTGGCTTCTTCATAACGAGCGCTTTTGAAGGATTTACATTCCATGTAGGAACGACCTCGGAAGGACCCTGATGCGTATTAATAGCATCAGCTACTTCCTACGGAAGGATCCCAAGGCGTATTAATAGCCTCGGCTACTTCATAACAAATGCTAGCAAGAAGGGTTTACATTCCATGCCGGAAAAACCTCGGAAGGACCCTGATGCGTATTAATAGCATCAGCTGCTTCCTACCGAAGGACCCTGGGACGTATTAATAGCCCCAGCTACTTCATAATATAAACAAGCGCTTACAGATGGATTTACGTTCCACGTGGGAATCACCAGAAGGGTTTACATTCCATTTAGGAAATACCTCGGAAGGATCCTGATGCGTATTAATAGCATCGGCCGCTTCCTACAAAAGGACTCAAGAGCTTATTAATAGCATGAACCACTTCCAATGGAAATACCTCAAGGCGTATTAATAGCTCCAGGCACTTTATAAATAGAAAAGTATATCAAACCTTTGTAAGGCTCTGTTTCACATATTAATGGCTGCAGTTTTTAACTGTTCAGCACCAAAATAAATTCTTAACCAGACTTGTTTATTCAAACGAACATATATCATGGGCAAATAAAATTTTGAATATAATATCAATCATAATATCAAAGTTTCATTATATTTCTGCAACTAGTGCAGCAGTATGTCTGGTTATTTATTATAACTTTTTTTTTTTTTTTTTTTTAAATCATATTTTGCCCATTCTATCGCTTCAAACGATCGTTTGCGATGATATTCTTGTAATTATTCCTAGATGAAGGAATACTCTCAACCAGGTAACGGTCATTCGGGAACACTTCTGTAATTAAACAAGGTCCAGCAAATCTTGGAACTAATTTTCCACTCGTCAATCCTTTCTTTATAACTTTTCTCTCTACCAGTACCAAATCACCAACTTTAAAGTTTTGAGCTGCTCGGCGTTTCTTATCAAAACGCGTCTTCATATTTAAGGCGTTGATTTTAGAGACTTTATCTGCTTCATCTCTTACCACTTCAATATCCACAACTGGTGTTTCATGTTCAATATGAGCAGTTAAATTAGGATTGAAGCCGAATAATAATTCATATGGCGTTTTACCTGTCGTTTTATTTACTGTGGAATTAATGCCCATTTGTACTTTACAGATGTAATGTTCCCAATTTGCTTGCTCATCAATACAATAGGCTACCAAAGAATCCAAAATTGCTCTATTGGTTCTTTCAACCTGACCGTTTGCCCTGGGACTTGCAACTGCATTCAATATGTGTTTAATTCCTCTTTCAATACAAAACTCTTCAAATGTTTTGCTTGTAAAAGCTTTACCTCTATCGGATATTAATCTATTCGGTACACCGAATGTTTTTATCAGCATATTCATTGCCATAACAACATACTTTGCACTTGTATCACGTACGGCTTCGATAATAGTAAATTTTGTGAAAGCATCGATCATCACGAGAAGGTTAGTCTTGCCTGTTTTAGTCTTACAAAATGGACCTAAATGGTCTATGTGCACAGTGGCAAAAGGTACTGCCTTTTTCTCAATAGGATGCAGAAATCCTGGTTGCTTTCCTGTTGGTTTCTTCGCGAATTGACATTCTGGGCATCCGTTTATGTATTTCTTGATAAATGTATGTGCCTTAGCAAACCAATAACGCTGCCTTATTAAATGAAGGCATTTCTCAACTCCTTTATGTCCATTCTCATCGTGGTGTATCTGTAATATGCGCCATCGTCCATCCTTTGGAACAACAATTAAGGGTTTCCCATCGATAAGCCGACATAATTTTCCGTTCACAATTTTGTAATCATTGGTAAGACCTTTCCGAGTTTTATTCTTCAAATCTTCCTCTAATTGTTTTCTTAAATTCCGTACATTTTCATCTTCGTATTGTAGGACATCAATCCAGTCGTTAATGTCAATTCGTTGTACATGTGCCGGATTGCGACTTAGCGCATCAACATGGGACATAGACGGTCCAGGTCGGTAGATCACATCGAAATCGAAATTTTGCATTTCCAACCACCATCTTCCAATACGCGGCACCATATCTTTCTTTGTCCATGTCAACCTTAATGCATTACAATCTGTTACTACAGTGAAGGTTATTCCAGTCAAGTAAATTTTAAATTTGCGAGCACCCATTACCACAGCAAGTGTCTCCAATTCATAGCTGTGATAACGTTTTTCTGCTGACATCGTTTGTCTACTGGCATATGCAACTGGCTTCCATAAACCGCTTTCTTGTTCCTGTAGTAAAATCGCACCCAATCCAATCTGAGATGCATCAGTATGAAGTTGAGTCTTAAAAGTAGAGTTATAAATTGCCAAAACAGGATATTCTGTCAGGGCTCTTTTGGCTGCCTCAAAAGCATTATGCTGTGTATCATTCCATGACCAATCAGTATCCTTCTTAAGTAATGTTGTCAATGGAGATACCATTATGGCGAAATTCTTTATAAATTTACGAAAATATCCAGCCAATCCAAGGAACTGACGAACTTGATGAACATTTGAAGGTGTAGGAAATTCTTGTACTGCAAGTAACTTACAATTTGAAGGACGAATCTCTCCTTTTGACACTTCATAGCCCAAATATTCAACCTTAGTAGTTAAGAATGAACACTTCTCCAATCTCAATGTCATATTTGATTTCTTCAACACCTCAAAAACAGTACGAAGCCGTTGGATACCCTCTTCTTCATTATGGGCCAAGATTAATATGTCATCTAAATAAGCCATTGCATACTGGAATCGTAGAGAACCCAATACACCATTCATTGCCCTTTGAAATACTGCAGGTGCATTGGCCAGCCCAAAACTTACTCGTCGATATTGATAATGGCCATCAGGTGTTATAAATGCTGTATATCTTCGAGAATCTTCATGGACGCTGATTTGATGATAACCTGAAGCCAGATCCAACATAGTGAAAACACTATGATTATTTAAACGATCCAATAGATCTTCTATTAGAGGTAACGGATACCTCTCCTTTTGAGTTATCTTGTTTAAAGCACGATAATCTACACACATTCTCGGCTCTCCATTCTTCTTTTGTACCAGAAGTACAGGACTTGCATAATCTGATTGCGATTCTTCTATGATCCCTTCATGAAGGAGATCCGAAACAATGTCCCTGACCGTCTGACGTTCAGCATCAGAAAGCCGATAAGGTCGATAGTAGATTGTTTTCTGTTCTGTCAATTTGATCTTCATCTCAACGTTGATGTGACCCAATGGTTTATTATTTCGTTTAAAACAATCTTTGAATTCATCGAGTAAATTGTCAAGTTCTTGGCGATCTTTTTGTGATAATTGATCACCCACTTTGTAACCTCCTTTTTCCTTAATGAATGTATAATCACATCGCGCAATACACTCATTCTGATTTATGCGAAGTACTTGATTAGTCTGATTTACCACTTTGACTTGTGCTTTTCCAAATTCAACCTTCATT
This sequence comes from Micropterix aruncella, assembly GCA_944548615.1. Classification (NCBI taxonomy): domain Eukaryota; kingdom Metazoa; phylum Arthropoda; class Insecta; order Lepidoptera; family Micropterigidae; genus Micropterix; species Micropterix aruncella. Next base: position 6,590 of record CALYMY010000306.1, read on the forward strand.
TCGCTCTGTAATACTTCTTTCTCCCTTAGTGGCTCCAAATGTTGACCTCCGTATGTTATTAATGACCCAGAGTACGGTTCAGATAAACATACATTAAGCACATTAATTCCTGGCTGTAATTCAACATTATCTTCAGTATATAGTTTGGTCTTTGAAGAAAGTTCTACAGCTTGAGGCATTTCTGTCCACGGAGTGTTATTGAGAATCCTCAACGTATTTGCTGTTTTAATGACATAGATATTGGATAACTCGGTAAAAGTTTGTCCAATTAATATGTCCATTTTCTGCTCCTTGTCGTCAACTACTAAACTTTCAACATTTGCAGAAGCTTCATCAACTTCCAAAAATATCTTGACATATCCTAACGGCGTGATCACTGATCCACCGTAGCCACGAATCAAGCAGTCACTTTTCTCGTTTACTTCCAAACCGAGTTCCAGGACTTTATTATATCTCATTATATTAATGCTGCTGCCAAAGTCCACATATCCCGTAACTGGGATACCATTTATTCTGGCAGTCACATAATATTTGTCCCCATCAGTGTTAATACAAATTGATCGTACGGGTTTCCGTGTTTTATTCATATCCTGCCTTTTAAGTTTGAAGCATTGCTCCCGATTATGGCCACGGAATTTACAAAATGTACAAAACACCACTGGCGGTGCTCCACTCTTATCCTTATCTAGCGTTAATATCGTCTTTTTATTTTTGAAACAATCTTTAGTCATATGGCCACGTCGATTACAGATTTTACATAGTAGCTGTCTTCGATCATATCCTCGGTTGATTTTAGGTGTAAATGAAGTACTGGCAATTGCTCGATTTATTTCGGGCAGTGCTCGAAGCGATGACAAATAGCTCCTGAGAGTGTCAGTTGTTTTACATCCCGCTGATACGGCTCCTATTTCCAGCACATCGCTTCCAAGAGTGCCTATAATCGCTTCGCAGATGACTGAATCCTGTAACTTACATGCTACACCCAAGTTCAACTTTTCGTTGAAAAATTGCAAAGGATCTTCATTTATTGCTCTTTTATAATTCACAATTGTTTTCAACATTTCCAATACACTACGTCCAGAAGGAAAAGCATTTCTAAGACGCTGCTTCCAAAGCGACCAATCAACATTATATGACGTTTGTTGATCATACCAAGTCTTAGCATAGCCAACCAATTTTGTTGTGGCATGATAAATTTTCGTCTTCTCATCCCAGTTATAAAGGTTAGCTATATCATCCACAACGCGAATCCACTGTTCTATGGTGGTAGACCTATTTGCAGGATCGAATCTAGGGATCACATCACCATGTCCGAAATATTTAACAATCGGTTGTTGTACAGCATCTGTCGCAATTGCCGGTGAAACGATGTGTTGATGCACACTATCTGTTGCCACCGCTGGTGAGTCAACGTCCATATTATTGGCCGCTACCGTCGGTAAATCGGTGTTCACAATATTGGCCGCCAACGTTGGTGAGCTAGTATTCGTAGTGTCGGTTGATACTGCTGGTAATTTAGCAAGCATATCGTTGGTTAAATGAGCCACACCCGATGCAGAAAATCTTTTATTTAAGATTCGCTCTACCTCTGTTTCGATCTCTCGCCTACGCTTAGATCGCTCCTTTGAATGTCGATGTTTAGATTTTGAGTGTCGTTCATAGGTATCGCTCCCTTCTGTATCATCGTTGTTGAACGCGTCCATTTTCGTGAAAATAGCGTACGTGCTCAACTCTACCAAATGAACATACTTGGCTCAATCGTGCGACATCACTATTTGACGTTTAATTAACCCAATCGCCCAACACTACTGTCTGACATCTGATGACGTCACGCCGGATGACGTATTATTTTTCTCGAATTTCGGAAATTATTATCATTATTTCACAATCAAGACAGCTCAAAAATACACAGAATTTCAGCACTCCCAGGCCGTCCAGTAAAAATAAAACGTTGTACTCACGTTCGGCGAGACGAAAGAACTGGACTTTTCCTCGTACCTGGCCTTATTAGATATGAAATCACCTGTCGTCCAACAGAAAACAAGCTGCCTCAGGTATTAGACGCTGTCTCCAATCTGTAAAACAGTCATTTTCAATGTTTTTATGCCCAAAAATAATGATACGCAATTTGCGATCGATTGCACAATAGTTCGAATTCTCCACTGATAATGTTTAAAATCACGAAAAATGCACTTGTGGATTGTGTTATCCCACTTCTGATATTTGATAGGAACTCCGGCAGGTTCACTTAGTACAAAAACGTCAATTTCCGTAAGAATAAATGTATTTTCCGAAATAAAACAAAGCAATACTAAAGCCGAACGTTGCCTCGATCTTAGTCAATCCCAGAATGGAAAATTCCCTCCTCCTTCGATGAGCCGGGACACGAACCGCTTATACATTTACTTCGTACAAAATTATACTGCATGGCTTCTTGTTCAATTGGTAGATGACGCTACTGTCTTTTATAAATAGATGTCGCTTGCGGTCATACTTGAAATTAAATTGTTGTATATTTTAAAAAATATATCTAACAATATATATATATATATATATATATATATATATATATATATATATATATGCCGATGTGATCAAAGTGTTTTATTTTAGTTTTTTCGCTTCAATTCGCCTCAATTGGAGGCATTTTGTGTTGCAAAAGGAAAAGCTCGATTTTTGAGATATATGGATGATGAGTGATCGTTCGTCGACGGTAAAGGGACCCTTAAACTAACATGCACAATCGAAAGTCGTGCACATCCGTAAGTATATCTCATTCAAACATAAGCGTTTCCCAATCCAAGCTGGGATTTCCTTCGCTGCTGTTCAAGTAGCTTTTACTAATTTTATTTTACTGCGAATCATCATCCTATGAACGGATTATTTACAAAACCTTATCAAATATAAATATATATATATATATATATATATATATATATATATATATATATATATATATATATATATATATATATATATATATATATATATATATATATATATATATATATATATATATGTATATATATATATATATATATATATATATATATATATATATATATATATATATATATATATATATATATATATATTTCAATAGTATACGTATGTATGGCCATTTATGAATGTATATGACACATAATGTTATAACAATCCCTTCCTTCCATTTCCATTCCCCTATTGTACTTATACATTAAATTTAGAAATGCTTCTTTTTCCTTTTTTCTTAAAAATAAGGTCATAAAATTATTATCTTTTAAATAGGTGCTTTATATTATTTGCTTTATATTATGGCTATATTAATGTTAATTTATAAAATGTTTTTTTTTTATGTAATGAATATGCTGTATACATTTAGCTAATAAAAAATAAAAATAAAAGTATAATTGATAAGAAAAGAGCGGTACGCAGTTTATATAGAGTCTCACCAAGAAGTTCTTGTAAGCCGCTATTTGTAAAATCAGGAATAATGACTATTTTCTTCTTACATTTACCAAAATATTATGTACGCTCGTAGACACCTAACAGAAGCTCCGGTGAATAGTGATTTTCATCATCACGATACGAGGAATAAATCCAATCTCCACATAAACCGACAGCGACTTAGCAAAGTGCGATACAGTTTTATTCACCAAAATTTGTCCTTCTATAATAAGATTCCAGAGCAAATGAAAAGTCCTGGAGAGGACCAATTTAAAAATATAATTATACATAATTTGGTAAGAAACCCAATTTATGGTATAAGGGAGTTTGAAAATTCTGAATTTATTTTCCATGTTGATGATTAAGGCGCTGATATACGACTTTAATGATTTTAAACTGATAATTACGTCTAAACGAGTACTGCTTACGATTCGAAAAAAATATATGTTAAACAAGAATATATACCCAATATTCTAATCTGTGAATATTTTAGATTTTGTTTATATTACATAGTGTAATTAATTTGGGAAATGAGGTCTAACCGAACACAAGAACGATAATTACGCAACTACTATCTAGTGTATTATTATGTAACCTGCACCATTTTAAAGATAATTTAATTATCTATCTTGTTATCTGTGATTTTTTTCGAAAAGTCAAAGAATAATATCCGATTTTGCTTATTCGAACAAAATTGGTACGCGAGTTATAAAGCGGGCCTCGCCGGCGACGACACTCAGTACGACTGCGACCACGTCACGAGTGGATGCTGACGCTGCGCTCCGAACGAAAAAATTACGTTAATTAAAAACAAAATGGCCAGAAACTCAAAAATTTTAAAACTTAATCGCAGTATATTAGAGAAAAATAGATTATTAAGGTAAGTAACGTGTATTAGTGTATTATTACGTGTATATTATTACCATTTGTCTACTCTGATGCTCTTTGCCTGACGTCAAATTGGGGTGACCACACGAATAGGATTCGTGCAACAATTTAACTAATCAACACATAAAATAAATTACTTCTTTTATTTTATAAACTGACGTTATTACTGTTTTCATTTTAGGCGAATACGAAACAACACTAATTCTGAAGATGTAAATTCACAGACGAGGTGAGTAAACAGTGTAGGTAAACAAAACTACATCAAAAGGTAATGCTCACAGGTAAATGCATACCTAATTTAATATTTTGATTTTAGTGTAATTCGAACAATAATTATGTTTTATCAGAACTTTAAAGTTTTATCAGAACTATCGGAATCAGAATATTATTTTGAAATCAAATATCAAACTTGAATATTGAATTTGAAAATCGATTTAGGGCCGATTTATATATGAAACCTGAAGTACAAATATAAGTTGAACCATCGGTTTACTAAATTCATTCATAAAGCGACAAAATTTAATTCGGGTTTTCGTAGTATGACGTAAATTATACTTTGGTTGGAGGGGGTTGTTTTTGTTGCAAAAAGATAATTGTGGTTTTTAGCCAAAAATTTTGTAGTAATAATAATAAACCTACTTATAACATAGTTACGCGCATCCCTGACTCACTGACTGATTTTGTAACGCTGTAGGTAAAGACAGTATTTTTTTAAATTTGTCAGTTTTTAAACTTGAAATGCTACTTCGAATTTCGAATTTGAGATTGTACTTCAAATTTCAAACTTGAAATTGTGCTTTGAATTTCGAACTTAACATTCTACTACGAATTTCAAACTTGGAATTCTACTTCGAATTTCGAACTTGACATTTTACTTCGAATTTCGAACTTGACATTCTACTACGAATTTCGAACTTGAAATTCTACTTCGAATTTCGAACTTGACATTTTACTTCGAATTTCGAACTTGACATTCTACTTCGAATTACGAATTTAACATTCAAGTTCGAATTTCGCACTTGACATTTTGACATTTGAAATTCGGAATTTCGGTTAAATTTCGATAATTTCGGACAATGAAAATATTGCAAAAAAACAGTTGTCAAAACAAGAGAATGTGAAAATAGACCCGAGTGGACTTTTTCTTGATGAGGAAGTACCATTTCTTGGTGCGTCACCAGACGGTATCATTGATGAAAATACAATTGTTGAAATAAAATGTCCAATCACAGCTTACAAACTAGGATTAGAAAAAGCTATTCATGAAAAAAAGATATCGTTCTACAAAAAATACAGAACGGTAATTATATAATAAACAAAGAACATAGTTGGTGGTATCAAATACAGAGGAAATTGCATGTAACAAGAAGATCTAAGTGTATGCTTGGTATTTGGTCTGGGGATAAGTTTCCTGTAAAAATATAATTAATTTACAAGGATTGCACCTTTTGGGAAACTAAAATGAAAAATAAGTTGATTAAGTTCTACACAGATTGCATGCTTCCTGAACTGGTAGATCCTAGACATACGAGGAATATGATAATTAGAGAACCATCTTATATAGTTAGTGCTATAGAGGGGCGCAAAAGGAAAAAGGAAGAGGAAAAAGAAAAGAAAAAAACACAGACAAAAAACGAAGAATGACGATTTTGAATGAAGTCAATAAAGACGAAGACACACTTCATGATCAAAGTCCTAGTATAGCTGCTGAAAAAGTACTGATTTTTGATGAGTTTTAAATTCAGTTACCAATCGAAAAACCCACACGAACACCGCACACACACACACACACACACACACACACACACACACACACACACACCAACACATGCACAAACACACACACGCACACACACCACACACGTGTGTCGAAGCTCATCATTTGCTTCAATAGCTGACAAATACACCCAGTGCACCACTGCTTATTACGGTTCAATCGTGGCAGTAGTTTTCGATGGATACCCAACAGATCCTATACAAAAAGGCACGAAGAGCTCTGAAATCTCCGGAAATAATATTTGATAAAAATACTAAGGCTCAGGTTTCACAAGAGAATTTCTTATTAAACGACAAAGTAAAATTCGTTTCACCGACCTGCTGAAAACGAGAATGGAAAAGCTTAACATATTCGGGTACTGCATGCTAAGGAAGATGCTGACAGGCTCATAATCACTACAGCTGTCACTTTTGTCTCTTCCTATGATATAGTGTTAGACGCTGGCGAGGACATGGACTTGTTTATAATCCTCACTGGGATCTCACGCCATCGTGACGTTTTATTTTAAGAAACGTGTAATACACAATGCTGCAGATGTGATCTATTCCAGAATCACCTCTTCAACGTAACATCAAAACCGGACATTTTTCTTTTCATCCACACCTTCAGTGGGTGTGACTCGGCATCTTGCTTCTTCGGACAAGGGAAGATAAAAATGTTTTTCATACTCCAAAAACACTCGGACCTCGGAAAGAAAGCTGCTATTTCTCTTGACACCACCTCTACACCTGATGAGATAGCAGCAGCAGGGGACCAGATTTGGTAGTTTCTCTGTATAGTGGCAACCCCGAATACGACATCCAGAGCCTTGATGAGCTGCGGTATCATCTATTCGAGAGGGCTGCAGCCAAAACGAGCTTCAATCTCGCCAGGTTGAGTACAAGAGAGGCTACCCGTCAATTCTACCGCACCTACCAGCTATCAGGTACCAAATTAAATCGTTCTTATACAGCTCGTATACAGCTCTACTCTATATTTCTAAACATATAAATTGTCTTTCCTCATTTTCTCTTCAACTGTCAATTCTGTTCCAGGTGCATAAATGGCTGGGAGCCGGACAGGACCCTCTCGACTGGGGATGAATATCCACCTCACAAGGCCTCAGTCCCAAAATGATGACCAGAGACGCAGTGCCACAACACCTTTTGCCGATTCAGCAACTATACCAGGACTTTGATTACGAAGCGTGTCTTCGTCTTTATTGACTTCATTCAAAATCGTCATTTTTCGTTTCTTGTTTTTTTTTCCTCATCCCTTTTCTATTTGCGCCCCTGTATAGCACTAACTATATAAGAGGGATCTCTAATGATCATATTCCTCGTATGCCTAGGATCGACTAGTTCATTATCCTATGTTTTTTATTACCTTTATGCTATGTTTTTTTGCTAATTGCGGGCGTTTTTGTTTACGTAATTACGTAATTCTTGTTTACCAAATTTTCTAACAATAATAAAATGATTACAATACAAATCCGATTATTATTTCACAATACGTACTTTTATTTATTTAATACCTTTGAATCTTGAAGGTACACTATTTTCGTACGTAGGTATGGTCACTCTACAAGCCGCTCTCGGCGCGCGCGGCATTTCCAGTTCTCTTATCACGCGTTGGCTCCGCCCAATCGCCCAAAGCCGTTGACAATAGTCGTCGCCTTAATGAAATGCGTAAAGTTTTAAACATAATGGTATTATGATAGCTGAAATTCTAATTTTCATATAATGTATTATACATCTTCATTTTTTATAAAAAATACGAAGGCATATTGCTGGATTGACAATAAAATATATAATTCTTTGATTATTCTACATAGAATTTGCATTTCTATTTTAATATATTATTCTCCCTGACTCTTAAATCACATTAGTATATTTTGATTATTTGTATGTAGGTAATATTGAATATAATATTACAGCCATGACAACTATCACGATAGTTATGTTTTTAATAATTATTTTTTTTGCATTTAATTTTGTGACGCATCCAAGTGTAGGAATGCCTATCTACTGGAGTAGTTGATTGTATTGTATTGTATTGTTTCTTATAAAGGACTGACGGATTTCCACAACTGTAATTGAATTCACAGCCCCCTGGTACTCTTTTGAATGTGCGTACCTGGGCGTTACCCTAATTAAAACAAGTCCCGCAGTGGCGTATATGCAAAGAGACTGCTCAGTCGGGGCGAAAACGACTCCATACTACTAACAAATGCCAAAATCTCTGTGCTATGAGGTAGATTCAGATTTATTACATCCAAAACTGCAATCATTGATTATATATTCTTCGTTATCATCTGAAAAACAACTAAAGCTGTCAACTACAATGGGCGATCCTGTCACCTCAGAAAGTTTTGACGGTATTTGATCGTTCTGTCTCCCGCGAGGTTAGCGTAGAAAACTTGGGATGAAACAGTCCACTGGTACGAAACTGTAAGAGACCAACGCCTCATCGTGAGAAGCCGGGTTTACACCCAACGGGCCGACACTCCCGCCCTCTTTTTTCCAGTTACAGCCAGAGTTATCCGGCCTTCCGACTGGTTACAGTTTCGAGTTCGCGTACGCGTTCCTCTCCCTAACGGAGCGGTGATACTGTGTCTACCGAATCTATCGCGGACCACGGCATCCTTTGCCCTGCTGTCCACCCGGTATCGGGTAGCCGATCGGTTGTTTCAAGAGCAGGTGCCGTAAGGTTAAAAACTATCCCCTCTGTAGGAAACAAATCTGTTTGCGGACTAGCGGATCTGTTGTCGGAATGCACAGTCGATTGGTTGACGCCGCACGCTGCGCAAACCGTCCAGGAGAGCCCGATGGTCGATTCCTATGAGTTCTGCCCGGGCTCGCATTTCTGCGTGGAGGCTACCGGATGGGCGATGACCCGCGAGTTTGGTCGACCCATAAACAAAGGGTCTTAGTGGCCTAAATGCAACAGGGCTTATTAATTTTCACTCTACCAGTACTAGTACTCTCCAAGTACTAGTACTGGGAGAGTACTAGTACTGAAAGAGTGCAGGGTATAAAGCGATAGTCGGATGCGGCGTCATCCGCCCGCTTTCCCAGGTTTGGATTCCTCGGAGCTTACGCGCGGGCAGTAGGGGACATGAACTACTATAAATAGCTTCTATATTATTGAGGTATAGGTACATGTATAAATCATAATACGCCAAATTATCAAATATAATCCATTCCTAAACTAACCTGACAGACTAATTGATATACCATCTAGGTATATATGTATAAATTGGCCATTATCCCGCAGACTAGAGCATCTCGTCTTTGCGACGTTAAGGACGCTGATTGAGTTACACTTAGCGAAATCTCCTTAAGCTTGCCAGGCGCTGAGGGAATACAAAAGGAGGAATGGCGGCGACGGGATTAGAGATTAAACTATTAACCTCTAGTAATAATTAACATAAATAATCTCTTTTTAATGGGTGTTTTAAGGAGAATTGGATATATATATATATATGTTACAGTTAAAACCCGTTTTTAGATAGAACGCGTTTTCCCTAGTTAGAACTAGTTTTTACTTAATGCTTTTGTTAAAACTAGAAATACCTAGTCAAAACTAGAATTTACCACTGATATTTTTGATTTTCAGATAAAACTAGTTGTCACTCCGAGCCTTAGTTAAAACCAGCACTACAGAAACTAATTTGGGATTGAAAACAAGATATACTTTAAAAATATTTATTAAAAAGATCTAGGACACAAAATAATAATCTTACACTAAAGGAACATTTTAGGGAACATCGACATAAAGAAGTTGCCAAGGTAACAATATTAATTAAAAGTAAATAAAATAATCAAACAAGTTGTTAAGGAACATTTGTTACCATACAATAAAAAATAATCAAAACCTTAAAATTAGAAAAGGATGAGGATCTACTTGTTATTGCAAGACAAACTATCGTGGCATTTTGAGTTACAAAGGTAACCATTTTTCTTGCAGAGACACCTTTTTGACATACATCCTTTCTTGCATACGCAGCGCATAAATCCTTGGCCTGTTCCTATGGCTGCTTCCTTAGCAACAGTTCTCAAAGGTAAATTGGTATTCGGAACATCTTCTTCATGCAAAAATTTTTCTTTGCACTTATCAAATTCTGACCTGAAAAGCACATTTAAATAGTTGGCATTTACCTAATAGCGATATAGTTATATGATAAAACAATTAAGCAACCCATAGGTACATACCTGCAATATAATTTCTCGAGTATTCCATATTTCGTTCCAATCTTGTGAAAACCCTGATCATCCTTTTGAAGAACCACTCCGACTATATTACGTAGATCTGCTTTTGCTCTGTCGACATCAGGGATTTGTATAATGACATTATCACCAATTTCTACTGGAACGTGAATTGCATCTGAAGCCAATGTCATTCTCTTGGCCTGTTTTTTTAAGTTTCGATGTGCTGTTTCTCTGGATGCCATTATTTGTCGATTCACATTTGTTACAACTTCGAGGTCTTTGTCATTTGGTGGTATTATAAGAGGCTCTACGGTCGTAGATGCTTCAGCTTCAATGTCATATTCACTGGCTTCTGGTGCGATTGGCGATTCTCCACTTGTTTTGGATGAACTTTCTGCGTCTTTTTGTTTGGCTCCGGTTATAATCTGACGATGTCCACTGCAACTAGCCACAGGCTCAGCTTTTGCATTATCTGTACTATCCGTCATATTTATTTTATTTAACGCATTTTCGAGATCATTTTCCTCTCGTATATCCTCAATAGCATCTCGTGGTAAAGTCGAAGTCATAAGACCTACTCGTGGTTCTATACCAAACATTGCTTTGTATGGTGATTGTTTAATACCGGAATGAAGCGCCCGATTTTTCATAAACTGTACAAACCGAATACCATTTGACCAATTTGTGGTATCGTTATCTTGCATCCATGAAGCTAACATTTTCTCTATGTCTTGGTTAGCTCTTTCAACAGATCCTTGGCTTTGACTGTGTCTTGGCTTTCCATGGACCAGTTTACACTCCGGCCAAAATGAAACGAGCTCATTTATGACAGAATTTACAAATTCTCTGCCGTTATCCGAGTGTAAGATGCAAGGAGCACCAAATGTCAAAAATATATCAGTCAACTGATACGCCACCTCTACGGCTCTCTTACTTTTCAGTGCACGCAACAAAACAAATTTTGTCAAATGGTCCTGATACACCATTATAAACTTAAATCCCCGATCTTCTTGAGTTTGCATGTCGATAAGATCGACTTGGCAACGGCTGTTCATTTCAGAATGTAGTATGGGTTTTGAAACAAGTCCTTTTTTCTTCATACTCTTTTTACGCTGACAAGTTTCGCACATAGAGAGAAAAATATTTATCATTTCTAAAGTTATGTTCGCATATTTTCGTGAAGTTTCATTTTTAAGTCTATCCCGACCACCATGACCAACGGCCACATGAGCTGCTTCAATTATATCAAAAATTTCATCTACATACAAGTAGTATTTCATGGGCTCTTGTCTAGTCACTAATTTTCGTATTCCACAAATATTGATTACCTTAAATCGCTTCAGTCTCCTGTACTGTTTCTGAGATTTCTGAACAGCTAATTGTGCTTCTTGAATTTCGTCCACTAAATTGTCGTAGGTTCCTTTTGTCATAATACAGAAGTGGTCCTCTTTTTTTTCGTGATCGCGAATCGCTAATAACTGGTTTAAAAACTCCTCTTTCCATCGCGTTCCTTCATTTAAGTTTGCCATGACAATTGCGCTCGAATCAATCTATACGTGCTTATCAGAATGAAAACAAAGCGGTACTGAATCGAGCGAGCGCACAGCGCGCGAACGGCGCGGGCGTTTGGAAAGAGATTCCCCCGGAATTCCCCCGGTTTGGAAAAACGCGTTTTGTCTAGTAAAAACTAGTTTTACCTGATATTCAATTTTGAGCATTAGTTAATTCTAGTTTTAACAAAGGCATTAAGTAAAAACTAGTTCTAACTAGGGAAAACGCGTTCTATCTAAAAACGGGTGTTAACTGTAACATATATATATATATATATATATATATATATATATATATATATATATATATATATATATATATATATATATATATATATATATATATATATATATATATATATATATATATATATATATATATATAAAGTTTGCCATGACAATTGCGCTCGAATCAATCTATACGTGCTTATCAGAATGAAAACAAAGCGGTACTGAATCGAGCGAGCGCACAGCGCGCGAACGGCGCGGGCGTTTGGAAAGAGATTCCCCCGGAATTCCCCCGGTTTGGAAAAACGCGTTTTGTCTAGTAAAAACTAGTTTTACCTGATATTCAATTTTGAGCATTAGTTAATTCTAGTTTTAACAAAGGCATTAAGTAAAAACTAGTTCTAACTAGGGAAAACGCGTTCTATCTAAAAACGGGTGTTAACTGTAACATATATATATATATATATATATATATATATATATATATATATATATATATATATATATATATATATATATATATATATATATATATATATATATATATATATATATATATATATATATATATATATATATATATATATATATATATATATATATATATATATATATATATATATATATATATATATATATATATATTATATATATATATATATATATATATATATATATATATATATATATATATATATATATATATATATATATATATATATATATATATATATATATATATATATATTTATATATATATATATATATATATATATATATATATATATATATATATATATATATATATATATATATATATATATATATATATATATATATATATATATATATAATATATATATATATTGATATAATTGAAATAGTAATGGCATATTTTCAATCCATACAATGTATCACTTTGCCCACAAAAAAGGTGTTCAGGGTTCATCTATATGTGCTTTTCGTTTCTGCATTACACCATAACTTCTAAACGCTTGAACCGATTTAGAAGTGGGTGGTATTGTTAGAATCGTTATATCATCTCGAGTGTCATAGGGTACATTAACTGTCCACATGTCAAGTAAGTACTTAGTTGTCCAAATGTCCAAATCACAATAAATTAACATATATACGAGTATATTGTGTTTAGTGTCAAATGAAAGGTCTGATTGAGTACATCCCGGAATATACATGTATCTATATGGATATATACGTAAACAACGAATATTTCATATAAAAACAATAATGGAATTAATTATACTGTAACCGGTTTTATTTGTTTTAAATCTGTATACATTTTTAAAATATTATTATTATCATCTTAATTCCGAAGGTCCCAGTTTGCACCGGACCAAAGGACGCTCGGCCCATTGCTCTCACAGACACTGTGGCCAAAATCTTTTTTAGCATAGTCCACACGAGGATGAGCGAATTCATGCACCGAAATGAGTACCTTGGAGTATCAGTTCAAAAAGGCTTCATGCGCGGCGTCTCGGGCTGCCTCGAGCACAACTCTCTCCTGGCTGCTGCCATCAAGGATGCGAGACAGCACGAACGCCAAATCAATGTATGCTGGCTCGACCTAGAGAATGCCTTTGGGTCAGTCCGACACAGTCTCCTCCACTTTGCACTCCGCTGGTACAACTTCCCACCAGTCGTGCGTGACATTGTAGCCTCCTACTACAACTGTCTGACTTTCCATGTTAAAACGCAAGAATGGACTACCCGCTCTATACCATATTCAATTGGACTATTTCAGGGCTGTTGCCTCTCCCCGACGATTTTTAATATAGTTTTTAATATACTTCTGGAAAGCCTGAGCCAGTTTGACAGGAAGTGGGGCTACCGTTTTAAAACAGACGGCCAATACACCTCGTCGTGCCTCGCTTTTGCCGACGACCTAACTTTCATTACCAGAAGCCCCAAGCAGCTTTCCCTGCTATTACAGAAAGTGGAGCTTTTCTGCGACTGGTCAGGCTGTATAAAAGTGAAGCCCTCCAAATGTTTTTGCCTTGGACTCGCCCGCATGGGCACAAAATTTACATCCTATGACCCCAAATTGGTCTATAAGGGCTCTAATATCTCCCTTATAGACCCAAACAATCATTTCAAATTCCTCGGCAGAAAAATCACCCATCAGGGAAAAGACGTCTCGGGCGATCATGTTATAGAGCATTTCAAAAGTTGCCTGGCGAAAATAGATGCCTTGCTAATTTCTGGCCCTCGTAAGGCCTGGATCTATGACAATTATCTAACGTCACATTTGTCATGGCCCTTTCTTATTTACGATTTTACCAAAACCCAACTGTCCCGTCTAGATGCACTGGTGACAGCTAGTTTAAAATCCTGGCTGTCCTTAGCCAAACCAGCTGACCCCTCGACTCTCTTCAGGTCCAAACAAAATTTTGGGCTAGCGCTTAAACTGCCCTCTCTGCTCTACGCCAACTCCAGAATAACCAAAAATTCGATTCTGTGCAATTCCAAAGATCCGGCAATATCGAAGCACGTAATAAGTGGCTGTAGTGATTCAAATGAACTACAAGCCCGCGTAGACTTCCACAAAAGGTTCCTTACTGGAATCAGCCAGAATGGCACTGGTCTGGGGTATGGCAGTACAACCACGAGCGACGTGGACTTGAAGAAGTCTCTTTTGCGGGGAGATTACGACAGCAAGAGTATGGCTCATGCTATTGGCCTTCAATGCCAGAATGATTGGACAACAATTGGTGACTTTTGCATTCCGCCTCCAATGCACTGGAAGGTAATGCTCTATGACTGGACGCCAGAGATGCTGAAATTTTATTTGAATGCCTTTCAGCATACACTTCCAGACCCCAGTAACCTCGCTCGTTGGAGCTTTGCCGAGGATAGTTCTTGTCCCCTCTGTAGCAATACCCCTTGCACAGCTAGGCACATTCTAGCTGGCTGCAAGGTGGCCTTAGATCAAGGACGGTACACTTACCGCCATGACAAAGTTCTCGCTGTTATTCGCGAGGTAATTAGTCTCTCAGTGGCTCGTGCCAACAAGGGTTTGACAGTATCCTCCAAACCCCCAATACAGTTTGTGCGGGATGGCTCTAAAGGCAAAAAACATTTAACTACAAAACCTTTCTCAATAATCGAGAAAGCTACAGATTGGATTCTGGAGGTTGATTCGGTCTCTAAGCAGTATAAATTCCCTGAAAGTCTCGGATGCACAGCCCTCCGTCCAGATATAACTCTTTACTCTCTATCTCGGAAGGTGGCTCTTATCGTAGAATTAACTGTTCCATGGGAATCAAATATCCCAAAAGACCACGAGTACAAATTAAATAAATACCATGATCTTGCAAATGCCGTAACCCGGAACGGCTTCACTGTTCACCTTCACGCGGTGGAAGTTGGCGCTCGTGGCCTGCCAGCTAAATCTCTATTTCACCTCTTTAAAGATCTTGGCCTTTCCAGAAAAATAATCAACTCTTTCTTAGAAAAATTATCTAAAACTGCGATTTGCGCATCTCAAATTCTATGGCTTCGAAGGGGGAGTGAATGGGTGGCAAGGTGAACGCTCACATGTGGCAAGACAGCTGTCCTAAACCTACCACAGCCGGTTCGTAAGTCCGGAATCCACTGCTCACCCCCCAGAAGTGTAAAAAAATAGTATTATGATGGGCCCGACTCCGGTCGGTGAATTCCATGGCAGCTCCGTTTGTATTTATTTATTATATACTGTGTGATTTCTCAATAAAGAATTGAATTGAATAATATGTTACTTGTTAATGGTGGTTGCTTACCAAATAAATTTAAAAAAAGTAAGTGATAGACGTGTAGGGACTTCAGTACCTACATATAGTCAACAAAAGCATGACTAACCAATGAATTCTGTAGAAATTCATAAACGCAAATACAATCGATTCTGCACGTGCACTGCTATTAAATTACATCGAATTTTGGTAATTAATGCAGTCACAGGCGGTGAGTCATGCCAACTTCTATAAATCAATCGGATTGACACACTTATTTCATCACTCCTTTCAGGATTGCGTCATGTATCAGGGTATATAAACCAGTACATTTGACCAATCAATTATCATTCCTCGAGTGATCATCTCCTAGTGAGCGCTTCTGTAGCTACGCCTCTTCGTGAGGCGGTCAATGCGTTAGCCAGTGCTACCACCTCATCCTTCCCTCCTTATCGAGTTGAGTAAGCTGAGGTCTGTCATTCCTGCAGACCCGAGCAAGTATCGAGGAGACACAGAGTCTCTGATACAAAAGGTAACCTTTCGTTCCTCGTCGCGCGCCGCGATAAATATTCGGGAACGTTATACTGGCAATATAGTACGATACGGCATAACATTCAAATCACCATAAATAAATTGTTAAATCGATATACCAATAATAAATGAAACCCTCTGATAACACAAATTACATCTTATTACGGAGTACAAGGACTTGTTGACACCCGGCTCTCACAACGAATATCTTGGAGTCAGTGATAGTCGGCCTTCCGTCACAGACGCTTTTAGTAAAATGGTGAGCTAGCGATCACCTGCTCTGCGGCTATACATCGTGATAAGTCTCCACACTGTGTAAAGTAGTTTAGCGTTACATTAATGAGATCCCAAAGTAAACGTAGCCATTAATATCACCAGGGCACACATAGCTTCCCCCCCCCCCCCCCTTGCTCTCAACTACCACCCCGTCGTCCAAAGACCCAAAACCGCATAACAAAACTTTGCACTCGCTGCAGGTAAAACTCGTTGGCAAAACCACGTTCATTATTTTGGCACGTAGAAGAGAATTAACGGCGCATCATTTATATATTTCGACAGCTAACCCAGTAGAAATACTCAAAAATATTATGGGATTACATTTTGATTTTGTGACGCCGACATTGACACGACCCGGTGGCATAGTGGTAAGTCGCCCGATCTTACATTGTAAGGTCCCGGATTCGATTCCCGTCTCACCATTTTCCGTTGGGGCAAACTTAACGGAATTTCATTTTCAATTACTACTAGGATAATTATTATCTTTTTATTCTGTTTTATTTATTGACTAGCTACTTGACTATTTTAATTACTGGCTTTTTATTTTATTTTAATTATTTTTTTTTATTTTTCAAAAAATTACCCTGTTATTTTTCTCTACTTACTGATTATCACTGCAATTATAATTTTATTGTATTTTATTATTATAATTATTTTAACAATTTTTTACTAGATATATTTTGATTTCATTATTACTTTTTTATTTTTCAACATGATTATAATTAAGGTATTAGTTATCATTAAAATAACTCTTGAAATTTATGCTAAGTATTTATTAGAGTTATTAGATTTACTATATTTCATTTATATTTTAATTTTTCTTTTTCTCAGTAATAGTACTTTAATAAGTGTGCGCACAATATAAAACGTACAAGTGACCTAGTCGAGTCTACCTTGGTACGGGCTTCGGCCTAGTTAGGCAGACTTTGTGAATAATGTTTTTGGAAAATTACTTACGAAAATAAATTTATTCTTATTCTTATTCTTAATTATGTCGATCGAATGCAATAACAAGACACACACACACATGCTACATGACACATACTTTATAAACACGTCATGGTAGGTTCGTTGTAAGAGATTGTCGACTACGATGGTTCGGCCATGTTTGCCGAATGAATGACAATCGCTTGCCACGTAAACTGTCTTTGGCGAGACCGTCCGACAGAATGGAGAATTCAGCGATCGGCACCGAAGAAAACCTGGCTAAATAACATCAAAGACGACCTTAAAAATCAACGATTGTCGGTTAGGGATGCTCGAGACGTGGCAAAAAATCGTCAAGAATGGAAGCGAATCGTGAATGGAGTACGAGATCCAGCGGCACTGACAGCAGCGTATTGGCTGCGAGGGCGATCCCCTCCCCAATCGTCGGCTACGGAATAAATAATAATAATAATAAGAGATTGTCATATGACAATAAACCCGCCCATTGTGATTTCACAATAAAGAGTAACATTGTTAGAGCGATAGTAATAATCGTAGGTGATTATTACAAGTGTTTGCAATTGAGTAGTTTACGACGACATTTCAAGAAGTATTTTCTAATCAGCGATGTTTTAATTCGGCTCGAAGGACCCAATAACATCTCGAATTGTAGTTTTGAAAATACACAAAATTTCTTTGTTTCTTTCAAGTCATTATGACTAAAGTTAAGGTTATCTGTAAGATATTGCTTTTAGGCAATAAGCTCGCCTTTTTGATTAAGCAAATAAAACGTTTTATTATTTTTGTTATTATTTTTTGAATCGAACCACAAACAAGCCTGTATGCCATAAACACTGCCTCCTAGGAAAAAATAGAAAACCATAACTTGCCAGATGGAGGAGAACACACCGTATACAACGATGAACGTAAAGTTAGATACGGCGAAGGAAAGATGGTGGAAAAAGGGGAAGACGTGCGGTAAAACAGAGATATATACAACGCGCTTTGATGTCGGGTCAGGTAGGTAATAACTGTCGGGATGTTTCGTAAAAGCGACGGACTATACATATCTATACTAATATTATAAAGAAGTAATTTTTGTAAGTTTGTATGTTTGTAAGTTTGTAAGTTTGTATATAGGGGGGTAATCTCCGAAACTACTCATCCGATTTAATTTTTTTTTTCACTGATGGAAAGCTTCGATGAGGCTATAGGCTATATTTTATTGTCATTCATTTTATTTTTAATACGAAATAATGATATTTGTAAATCAAGTCGCAAAAAAAAAGTTGGTGAGTGGCTTTATCGGCGTATGCTGACGAAACG
Organism: Micropterix aruncella; assembly: GCA_944548615.1. Taxonomy (NCBI): domain Eukaryota; kingdom Metazoa; phylum Arthropoda; class Insecta; order Lepidoptera; family Micropterigidae; genus Micropterix; species Micropterix aruncella. The sequence continues at coordinate 25,431 of CALYMY010000306.1, forward strand.
GTTTGATATATGTGAAAACAATATATAACAAAAATATCGGCCTCGGAGAGATCTATAAAAAACTCAGCGACATCATATTATTATATTTTATATTTGAGCTACAATAACTGCTTTTATGTCTCAAAAAAATGAGAATAATAAGTAGGCAGTGGTTGTTAAAGACATTAGCAATGAAATAAGAATGCTTATCAAAATAAATTAATCCATTATCATGGGTGGTCAATAAAGATCAAATGAATCTTTTACTGTATGTTTTTAGGTGGTACCTAAAATTTTAACGTTTAGGGTCGTTCAAATAACGTATTTTTTACGATTTTTGACCCTCCCATACCCCCTCCCCCTCCCTAAACGTTAAGTATCACCCAAGTGACCATTTTACCTAAAAGTCACAATTATGTTGCGCAAAGTACCGAATAGTCTAAAATACCTTTGTTATTGTTTTAATCGCGTTTGCGGTAATAATAAATAAAACAAGAGAATTCTAACTCGCAATACATGCGTATATTGTTTATTTTATTTATTCATATTGTTATTTAAGTTTAAAATATGTTAAAATGGGCTCAAATTTGTCTTTAATCTTTCAACAATCAATCAATCAATCAAACATTAAATTACACACAATCTTACACTAATCTTACATTAAATTATGCCGTTTTTCTGATTTGACCCTGTCCTTAGATGCATTTTGGGCTTCATCCACTATTGTTCTTCTCATGTATTCTCCTATTTTAGCTTTTTTTTTAGTAATAAACTCTTAAAATAAAAAAAAACCAATGTTAAGTAGCGCATTGTTCGAACCCCCCTCCCGCCCCTGTTATGCATCGTAACGGTTTCAAGACACCCTCCCTTTCGCCTAAATTGTGTTACTTAATACTTGAACGTATGGTTATAGAGATATCATGAAATTAGTAACGATTGAAGAAATTTTAACTGTTTATTTTATATCTGTATTTTCTATACCTTTTTTTAGTTTTTTTTAATTAATATGGTGGGATTTGATTAAATTTAGACGGACCGCTTAAGTCTCAGTCATAGTTTGTCGATCACTTTACGTGGTTCGCCTGTCTGTCGGGCGCAGGAACGGGTCGACAGACCGCGCGCCCCGTCGAAAGAATTGACACAGACGCGATTGAATAAAAAATGCCCACCCGCGTTCCAATGCTCCATGTGAAATTGAATTAGACGAGAGGCCGGAAAAAACTCTGTATTTTTATCATTTCGCGAGAGAATTCAATAAAATCTCACGAACGAACGAGCGAGAGCTCGAATGAAAACGGTTGAAAACCATATTGAAAAACATATGTCGATGCATATAGATAGCCCCGTTGATTACATAGGATGTTAGATTGTATAATGCCACACGGGAAATGCTATTATTCGCGAAATCAACTCTATTCCGAGAGCAACTCACCAACGTGTTTCTTGAGAATCTACGAATCCGACTTGAAGAACGTAAACAAGCTGGTGGACGTCACTTAGGCAACATAATATTTATTTAAAACTTAGATGTCACTAAAATTTAAATTTTTTTTAGTTCTCTAAAATATAACTTTAAAATTCATATGCTCAGTAATTACTTTTTAAATTTAATTTTTAAACCATCGGCTACGTAACGATCAAATTTGGTTGCACATCAGATCACCGTTGGCTACGTAACGACCAATATTGGCGGCTTCTCCCGGAGCGCACAGCAATATTATTTTCTTATTCAAACGGTCCTAAAATCCATACGAACATGTGTCATTATTACCATAGAATAAAGTCGGCCGTGATTTTAATGGATATTTATCGTAAAATTCAATTTTCAAACGTCGCTGGTTAGTCGCCGTCGGCTGACATCGGGTTGTGAAGTTTCTTTTTTGTTTTTATAGTGTTTTCAGTTGGAATAATGTAAGGAAATTTGATTCTAAAACACTTGATTAACCGAATTCAGTGATGTTATGTACATTTTATTCCAATTTTACCTGTATTTTTGAGTTGAAAAATTGGGTGCGGCGCTATGGCGTCATTACTAATTTGAGTTTTTTGAAATAAATAACTCTCACAATGCAAATTGTCTGCCTAATTCGTTGACAAAATATATATTACTTTGTTTTTCGCTGAAATATATGAAGTTTTCGGCGTATTTGTAAATTAATGAGGTTATTTTTTTCGATATTTTTTTTCGAGAAATCATTAAAAAAAATATTGGTTTTTATGAGCTAAATATGTTTGTATGTAAATAAGCGAAACGAAATATTACCTTTGATAGAGAATCTAATGAAGATCACGATCGCATTTGCAATTTCTAAATAGGGTACCGTATTTTTCCGTAAGACAAGTACAAGTTTCATTCAGTTTTCAGTTTTTCGACTTTCTCGTATTTATTCATAATTATATAATTGTTTTACAAAATGAGATTTCAATGTTCTATATACGAAATTTCAATGCGGTCATTGCACAGTTATTCTTTTTATGATTGCTATAGTATTTCCATAGCTATAGTACTTTTTGTCGAGCGCGGCAATATTGCAAGAAATTCCAATAAATTGCCGCGGTCTGCCATGAAATTATGCCGCTACTCGAGGGGTTAAATAGCGCCTACAGTCAACGCCCACTCGTAATTTCGTAATTGGTTTTCTATTTCGTTAATTATAAGTGGACACCAGCTCCAGAAACTTTCAGTATGCCCAACAAATATAAACTGCTTCACTAATATATAGGTTTAGTATTCGCTTTGTCTATCCCCCGTCAGCTAGTTTGCGGATATCGCTTATTTGTATTTATCGCCTTTCGGCAAGGCAATACTGATATAATAGAAGGCTCCTTTCGTATTTCCTAATTAAAGAGGCTTAGGATTGGGGGCGCGGGAAGGCCGGACACCTCAATGGGAAACTTGGTTGATTTAGTGGTCGCAGATAATTTATTACGCGGATTATGTCGCTCAACCAGAATTAGGGTCGGATGGGATTTCGCTGTATTTGATTAAAATTTAACGGAAGAATGGCGCAACGGGCCCTTTTCTTCGCTCGGTTGCCGCGCGCCCTGAATTATAAGCAGTTTAGACTAAATATTAGTGTTTGGGAAATCTTCCAGGGTGGGTGTTTGTGATAGCTCTAAGCAGGTGATTGCGTTTTAAAAAAAGAACGGGGATGTATTTTGACTAAACCCCAGGCTGGTATAACGATATGTAATTCAATTCAATTCTTTATTTTGAAATATTACTATATAACGCATTACAGAGTTATAACATTAAAACATAAAGTATACAGATTTACAACAAATGAAACCTGTTACGGATTTCAACAAAATTACATAAATTACGCTTTTAAAATAAAACTACTTGTCTAGGGTAGTGTGTAGTGTGTATTGTATGTGTATGTAAGGGTGTGTGTGTGTGTGTGTGTTTTGGGAGTGTGTTGCGTGTTGTGTGTGAGCTTGTTGGTGTGGAGTGTGATCATATATGATAATAGTTATAGAGTATATACATTATAATAATCCTACTACTATTATAAACGCGAATGTTTGTAAGAATGTATGTATGGATGTTTGTTACTCTTTCACGCAAAAACTACGTAATGGATTTTGATGAAACTTTACAATAATATAGCTTACACATCAGAATAACACATAGGCTATAATTTATAAAGATATATAGTTTTCTATCATCATTATCACAATTTTCCATCACCACGCGGTTAAAACCGCGGGGTGCAGCTAGTATTCAATAAAAATAGCTAAAACGAATAGTCCGTTTATTGTATCGGTTATGATTTGATTTACGGAGTATTTATAAGTGATTATGGAACTATTAAAAATATCAATACCATTTTAATGGGTATTATAAATCTCACAGCAGCGTGTGAGTAGTCCATTTCTTGATGCATTAGTTTTAAAACGCGGCAATCGAAACAGGTCAAATTGGCATGTGATCCTCATTGGGGCGTTAATATTGATCTTGTCCACCAGGTCAGAGCAGTCGAATAGGCCATTCATTATTTTATAGAGGCATAGAGTATCATTCACATTGCGCCGATAAGATAGTGAATTTATTTAAAATAGTAAGGCTGCCTCATTAGTAGTATTACAATAACTTTTCGTATTGAAAATAAAATATCGAATGTACCTACTTATTTTGAATACTTTGCAGTCTGTTAATATGGACATGATAACAGGGTAATCGTTCTTTCAGCCGTGGGATGAACGTAGAAGACTTAGAGACAAGGCAATCTACTGTCTAGCTCCGCCACCAAGCCGGCTAGAGGCCAACGCCTTACGGCGAGGCACCGGGAAAGGTATCAGCGGGCAGCCTCGCCCTCTAACTACCAGTTTTGGTAAGATATTTCCGTCTGGAGTTAACCTTCAGAATACCTCCCTCCTCCCGACTGGCTACGGGTCCGAACTCCGAACTCAATCCCGCCAGAAGAAACCGGTCCACCAGCTTTAAGGCCTTAGTCGCGAGAGCCTTACCCGGGTTAGCCTTCCGCATGAGGAGGCTTCAGAATAAATATAAATACCTTAGCACCTGCATATTCTAATTACGCGTAGTCCGTTTCTTCGTCTGATCGATAACTCCATCGACAGAGGCAAAGTTTCTCGCTTGCTTGGTATGCTAAAACTTAGGCGACAAAGGCAACTTTGTCTGCCTTGCGACACTCACTCTTTGCGCGTTATTCTACCCTCGCGAGACTACCGCGGACCTTATGAATTGCGAAGCATGACGACTGCAGTGATTCTTTCGAGCGACTACGCATTATTGCGGCAATTGCTTATATGCTTTAGTCAATAGTATACTATCATATGGGATCATCGGATGGGGTGGCTCGTCACTTTTAGCTCTAGATCCCTTGATGAAGGCTCAAAAGTCAATAATTAGGGTAATCAATAAAAAGCCTTTTAGGTTCTCCAGCGACCGCTTATTTATAGAGTTCCAAGTACTAGACATACGCCAATTATATGTGAAAGTATCAACAATATTTTATGACACCTACACAGAGCGACATATTATTAAATCTCACACTACCAGAACACGCGCAGTTACAGCCATGCAACATGATGTCCCCCTTAAGAAGACTAAATTCGCCCAAAGACATTTTTCTTTTCTAGCTGTCCGACTAGACAGCTAGAAAAGAAAAACCACGGGCAGGTGGCGGAGCTTGACGGTGGACTGTTTTGTCTTAAGTCTTCTGCGCTCACCTCACGGGAGACAGAAACGGAAACTTCCTGAGGTGACGGGTTCGCTCGTTGTAGTTGACAGCTCTAGTATGGGCGAACCCGCCACCCCAGGAAGGTATACCTATATTAGATCATTCTGTTAAACTTGGTGTAAACGCAGAGACTCAGAGACGAGGCAGTCCACCGTCTAACTACGCCAACATGCCCGTGCATAGTCCAGAGCCTTATCGCGAGTGGAAAGTGAACCCAGCGGGCAGCCTCACGCCGTCACTATCAGATTTATCCGTCCATCAGTCTGGTCGTAGGTTTAAAGTCGCTTGCGCAGCCTCTACCTGATGTTAGCTGTAATTCAAGAGGAGCTGTCATCATGTCAACAATCACCCCGATCCATAGGAAACTTAATACGTCGTATAACCGATGCGGCGACGCGATGCTCACTCACACTCACACAGGTTATAAAATCCTAACACTGCAACATCGCCGGAACGTCGGGTGGTACAAACTTCACGCGGGTAATTCGTTTTTAAGTTATTCATAATATTAAACAACAGCACTAGCCTTCGATTTCATATCTCTGTCTCGACTGTTCCACATCGCAGCGGCGAATATATGAAACTGCCTTTGTGTATAGAAGTATTGTAATTTGGGATAATAACATATTAAGTAAGCGAGCCACGTTGCCTGTGGTGTATGATGTTTCGATCGGATGGAGAAAAATAATTATGTACAGTAGAATCTCGTCAAAAAAAAAATTTTAGCAATCCGAAGTCCACTCATATATACTATCTATACTAATATTATAAAGAGGTAAAGTTTGTGAGGTTGTAGGGAGTTATCTCGGGATCCACTCAACCGATTTTGAAAATTCTTTTACCAATAGAAAGCCATGTTAGTTGTCAGTGTCATAGGCTATATATTATGAAAATAGTTTTTCGTGTTAGTCGGATTTGCAAAGTAAGTCTGAGAAAAAACGGTCGAATTAAAACGTTTCTTACGAACTGCCTTAACGATGAGAGATATATGATTGAGTTCTAGAAAAAAGTTGTAGAGATTTATAATGCCTACAAAAAAGTCAGCGACAGCATATGTCTAACTTTTATATTTAAGTCACAAAAAGTAGTTTTTTATATTAAAAAAATAATTTAAATCGTTAGGTCATGTTTATTAGTCATATTATCAACAATTATGAATTCTTATCAAAATAAGTAAATTCATCGTCTCAAGTGTTTAAAACAAAAGGCGTTTCCCTTTTACTGCATATAATTTCCCTTTTACTGCATAAATGGTTAAAGAGATAATAGGACATAGGTATGGAACCGCGACCATATCTCGGGTTGGAACTCCTGAAATCTATATATTTTGGTACCAAATAATAACATTACATCTTATATACTATACAAAGAAGTTTTGAACAATTAAAATAAACACAATTTATTCAATCATAATCATTTCATTCACTCATTTGAAACCCGGTAATATAGCCAAATTGGCATGCAAATACATACATACATATGCAGTAAAAATATAACCTTCCTTTTGGCAGTGAGGAAATAAATCATAGCACTCAGTACTAACCGAACCACACTCATAATTTCATCACAAGTAAAAATGTTTACCGCCCAACGAAGTGGGCACGGGTCAGCTAGTGAAATATAAGACAAGAATGAACATATTGAGATGTCAACCACAACGGGCGAACCCGTCACCGCAGGACGTTTTAACGATTGATCGTTCTATCGACCGTGCAGTGAGCGTAGAAGACTTTGGACATAACAAATCCGACGTCTAGCTACGCCACAACCCGTTAGAGACGTTAGGGCGGTCCTCTCCCTTACGAAGCGGTGAAACGGAGTATACCGAATCAGTCGCGGACCAAGGCGTCCTTTGCCCGACTCTGAACCGGGATCGGATGGCCAATGGTCATTTCAAGAGCAGTCGCCGTAAGGTAAACAACTACCCCCGCTCTATAGGAAACAATACAGTTCCTAGACTCCCCCGATTGATAGTCGGAGAGCACAATCGATTGGCTTGCGCCGCTCGGTGCGCAGACCGTCCAGGAGCGCCAGAGGATTGATATCCCAGGGGAGACTGGTTGACCCAGTGTCCTACCCGGGCTCGCACCCCATGCGTGGAGGCCATCGGATGGGCGTTGACCCGTGAGTGTGACCGACCCTGAAACAGAATGGGTCTTCGTGGCCAACTCAGCAAGGGCCCATTAGCTCCCACAAGGATGAACAATGAGTTACAACTATATGTAACTCATTGTTCGGTGGCGATAATTCTGATGCACTGCCGTGGCGATGAGATTCGCGAAGACGCACGCGGACTAAGTTGCCGTCGGCGCTCTAAGTTTTAACGTAGGGATGGAGAGGCAAAGTTAGTCGTACCGGGGCGCGACTCTCGACCCGATTGAATGGAATAAATCTACGGCAAAAGTGTTTAAATTGTTACATCCCCTTGATGTCCTGATCCTACAATAATTTAACATTTTCCTCTCGAATTTCCGTCGTCGAGAGGAAGTGACCGCGCCAGTAAACTGGCGGTCCTTTCCATTGACAACGTCACCCCGCGCGGCGGCCGCCCAATCAGATTACCGTCCATTAGGTGCCACAATGGAGCGCCGCGAAAGAGTAGGGGAAAAAAAACTACGCGAGTCCCCCGAACAATGCCCATAGAAACGCTCGCGCTCACCCCGAGCCCCGCGCCGCTGACCCATTTCATACGAGCGCCGATATATCACCATCCTCCTCTCCCGAAAGCATTCGTCTCCCCCCGTCTCTTTCACACACTCTCTTCTGCCAGTGTCTACACTAGTGATTAATGCTGGCTCCGCCGTTCGACCGTGTATAGTTTTTAGATATCGCATTTCATTACACTTCCCATACGTATGGCGAGGCAAAAAATAGCGAGCGAATCGGAAAACATAAGTTGGCGCAGTCGGTAGGATATATTCTTCAATGCGGGGACACTACACGAAATGAGAGATAGTTTTTTAAAAATTAACTCCTAAAGGCCGGGTTTCCAAGGGTATGCACGCGCTGTAGCTGAAACCCTCACTTTTGAGGCGTTGAAAATGCATTCACCAAAGATTCAAATGGTAGTATAGATTCAAAATCGGGTAGTAAGGGCGCGAGACTGTCCGCTGGGTCACTTCATAGTGTCACGCGGTAGGGCGTTAAGACTCTCACGGGGATGCAGGCGTAGTAAGACGGTGGATTGTTTCGTCCCTAAGTCTCTTCGTTTATTCCACGGTTAAATAAATGATCATTATTGTTATACCTTCCGGGATTGTGCCGGGTTCGCCCGTAGTAGATGACAACTCCATAGAGTATCCGTGCGCATGAATGGTCCTTCGAGCCGGATCGCAAATTTCCGCATTCTCGTTGTCGAGACCACAATATAACGAGTTAGACAAGTATGCGCACTCTCGAGGGATAAGGGGACGAAGAAAGTGAGCAAAGGCATACGCAAAGGTAATTTTCATCATCACGATATGAGGAATAAATCCAATCTGCACATAAACCGATAGCGACTTAGCAAAGTGCGATACAGTTTTATTCAACAACATTTGTCCTTCTATAATAAGATTCCAGAGCCTTAGAGAGGACCAATTTAAAAAGATAATTATACATAATTTGGTAAGAAACCCAATTTATGGTATAAGGGAGTTTGAAAATTCTGAGTTTATTTTCCATGTTGATGATTAATGAAATGCGTAAAGTTTTAAACATAATAATATTATGATAGCTGACATTCTAATTCATTTTTAAAAAAATGCGAAGGCGTATTGCTAGATTGACAATAAAATATATATTTTTTGATTATTCTACATAGAATTTGCATTTCTATTTTAATATATTATTCTCCCTGACTCTTAAATTACATTAGTATATTTTGATTATTTGTATGTAGGTAATATTGAATATAATATTACAGCCATGACAACTATCACTATAGTTATGTTTTTAATAATTAAATTTTTAGCATTTAATTTTGTGACGCATCCAAGTTTATGAATGCCTATCTACTGGAGTAATTGATTGTATTGTATTGTTACGGCTAACGCCTGTAGTAGCGTTACGCGCGGGTGTGGTTGTCAAATTTATCGAACGATTGAATATCTGCGTCGGCGGAGAGGGGGTTGTGTGGCGGTCATACGCGAATTTCGTTCCAACGCCAGCACGATTTGTGGACGCTCGCTTCGATTTCAATTTTGTTTATAAAGAAGCTGCTGTCTGTATGCTGTGTCAGTTTGAGAGTTAATGGGCCCTTGCTGAGTTGGCCACGAAGACCCATTCTGTTCAGGGTTGGTCACACTCACGGGTCAACACCTATCCAACAGCCTCCACGCATGAAGTGCGAGCCTGGGTAGGACTCTGGCCTTATGGTCAGTTTCCCCTAGGAATCAAACTTCTGGCGCTCCTGGCCGGTCTGCACACCGTGCGGCGTAAGCCAATCGACTGTGCACTCTGACTAACAAGTCTGGAAGCAGTACTATTTCCTATAGAGCGGGGGTGGTTGCGGACCTTACGGCGACTACTCTTGAAATGACCTTCGGCCATCCGATCCTGGGTGAACAGCCGGGCAAAGGACGCTGTGGTCCGCGATAGATTCGGTATACACCGTTTCACCGCTTCGTAAGGGAGAGGACCGCGCAAGCGACCTCGAACTCGTAACCAATCGAGAGATCGGAGTAATCTGGTCACAATTGGAAGTAAGGGCGTGAGTGTCGGCCCGCTGGGTAACATTCCTGGCTATCTCGCGGTTAAGGCGTTGGCCTCTTACGGGCTTGTGGCGTAGCTAGACGGTGGACTGTTTTGTCCCCAAGTCTTCTGCGTTCACTCCAGGGAGATAGAACGACTAATCGTTAAAACTACCTGTGGTGACGGGCTCGCCCGCTGTAGTCGACAGCCCAAGTTGTATACTGTTTCAAGACGATGGCACACGCATGTCACAACAGTTCCAAAACGCGGGAAAAATTCACCTCGCGGCTTTCTCATCGCCGTCGCTCAAACGATCACACCTACTGCGACATTCCGTACCGCGGCGGGCGGCGGCGCGACCACTCCCAGGCGATTTGCAAGACAAATTACGGCGAGCGTCTCATTGCGACAGGGGCCCATTGTCGCCGCGGCACCTCGCCGATTTCGGTACACTCATTACATTGTCTCCGTCCACGCCTTCGACTTCGTCTCCTTCTCCCCTTGAATTTCTCGCGCCGGTTTCTAATCTTGCACAATTCGTATAATTCACCGTTTAAATACTTAACACCGAAGGTTAGATACGCATTGATCTGTGATTCTAGATAGATTGGAGAGTCAAGGCTTCGCAGCCCACATACACTGTTACACTGGCACGAAAACAGGATGGCGGTGTCGACTTCAACGGGCAAACCCGTCATCCCAGGCTGGTATAACAATATAAATAGTTCTTTTAGCCGTGGGATGAGCGTAGAAGACTTGGGGACAAGATAATCTACTGTCTGGTTCACCAGCAACCCGTTAGAGTCCAACGCCTTACGGCAAAGCACCGGGAAAGGCATCCAGCGGGCAGCCTCACCCCCTATTTACTAGTTTTGGCAAGGTTCTCCGTCTGGAATTAACCTTCAGGATACCTCCGTCCTCCCGACTGGTTACGAGTCCGAAGTCGCTTACGCAACCTCTACCTTTTGTATTACAGCGGTAATTCAGTTTGAATTTATCGCGGACCTGGGCCTTCTTTGCCCGTAGTGCCACACGCCGTCGAGTGGCCCAAGGTCATTTCAAGAGTGGCATGACAACACGTCAACATCCCCCCCCCCCCCCCCCCGCTGCTTAGGAAACAGTATATTTCCATAGTCTCCAGACCCCTTCAGAAATTATCCTGGAGTAATCTGGTCGCAATTGGAAGTAAGGGCGTGAGTGTAAGCCCGCTGGGTAACACTCCTGGCTATCTCGCGGTTAAGGCGTTGGCCTCTTAGAGGTTTGTGGCGGACCTAGACGGTGGACTGTTTTGTCCAAGTCTTCTGCGCTCACTCCAGGGAGATAGAACGACTAATCGTTAAAAAAAATTGAGGTGACGGGCTCGCCCGTTGTAGTCGACAACTCTAGTTGGTTATATGTGTAAACTTCCATTTAAATCAATTGGGTTTAAATAACTGATAGGCACACAAATTTACGGTGGGATCTTATACTAACAGGGTGTAAGAAAATTCACAATCGACATCTTCACAGCTTGTATAATTTTACTGAGAAAACATATCAATTCCATTGCTAGCCGAATATTTTTGTCATAAATCTGGGTGGATTTCGCTCAGACATCCGAGCAAATTGGATTACAAAATATTACCAATACACCGCGCCGCCAGCCATCGAAACGCGGGCTAAACAAATCTCAAGAAATTGCGCGCATTGAGAGGAACACATCGGCCGTGATCGTGCTTACGTCAAAAGGTAGTCATTATTGATCTCACGATATGTTACTTTTACTTTCCCGGGCCACCTACCGACCAACTAAAGCTTTTAACTACAACGGGCGAACCCTCTGCACCTCCGGAAGATTTAACGATATAGGATCGTTCTGTCTCCCGTGAGGTGAGCGCAGAAGACTTGGGACGAAAAACAATCCACAGTATGCAGTATTCAATTTATTCATTTAGAATATGCAATAAAAGCATAAATTATGAATTAAAGCTAATTATCGCATATTAGACGCTCGTAGACACCTAACAGAAGCTCCGGTGAATAGTGATTTTCATCATCACGATACGGGGAATAAATCCAATCTCCACATAAACCGACAGCGACTTAGCAAAGTGCGAAACAGTTTTATTCACGTTGTCGAGACCACAATATAACGAGTTAGACAAGTATGCGCACTCTCGAGGAATAAGGGGACGAAGAAAGTGAGCAAAGGCATACGCAAAGGTAATTTTCATCATCACGATATGAGGTGATGTACCAATCTCCACATAAACCGATAGCGACTTAGCAAAGTGCGATACAGTTTTATTCAACAACATTTGTCCTTCTATAATAAGATTCCAGAGCCTTAGAGAGGACCAATTTAAAAAGATAATTATACATAATTTGGTAAGAAACCCAAACCCAACAAAGTGCGAAACAGTTTTATTCACCAAAATTTGTCCTTCTATAATAAGATTCCAGAGCAAATGAAAAGCCTTGGAGAGGACCAATTTAAAAAGATAATTATACATAATTTGGTAAGAAACCCAATTTATGGTATAAGGGAGTTTGAAAATTTTGAGTTTATTTTCCATGTTGATGATTAATGAAATGCGTAAAGTTTTAAACATAATGGTATTATGATAGCTGACATTCTAATTTTCATATAATTAAATTCATTTTTTAAAAAAAATACGAAGGCATATTGCTGGATTGGCAATAAAATATATATTTTTTTATTATTCTACATAGAATTTGCATTTCTATTTTAATATATTATTCTCCCTGACTCATTACATTAGCATATTTTGATTATTTGTATGTAGGTAATATTGAATATAATATTACAGCCATGACAACTATCACGATAGTTATGTTTATAATAATGAAATTTTTAGCATTTAATTTTGTGACGCATCCAAGTGTAGGAATGCCTATCTACTGGAGTAGTTGATTGTATTGTATTGTATTGTATTGTATTAGAATTCGTCAGTTTATATGTAGATATAAAATTATTAAAGCATAAATATTAAATCGACAATAGCGTTGACTAAAGTCGGCTTTACACGGCAGACAAAAAAAAATAGAGCTGAATCCATGTACATGAGTATACATATAAAATAAATAATTATTACAAGAATATTAATAGTCATCAAGCACTTTATACAAAAAATAATCACACAATAGGAAGTATCAAAACAAAATTGGAAAAAGCAACGTATGTATGATCAGTTATGTTACATTACACATTGTAATCTACATATTAAATATTAAATTCATAATATTATTATTAAACAATAAGAACTAAAATGAGGTACCTGAAAGTTACGTATTAATGTTATTCCCATTTGAAAGAATTGGCATGCTCAAAGAAATCACCCAGCTTATAGAAAGCATGTGTGGATTGCAGCTTTTGTTTAATAAATCTTTTAAACGCCTTTGTTTCCATCTTTCTTGTGGAGAGTGGTAGCTGGTTAAGGAGTTTATAGCTCAAATATCCAAAGGACTTTTGTGTCTGCGTAAGGCGAACTTTAGGCAGGATAAAGTCATCACGTCTGCGTGTATTGTGGGAGTGCATATTCCCGTTTACCTCTTGTTCGTTAATATTTGATTTAGAATATAGTAGACATTGTAAAATATATTCAGACGTAAAAGTCAGTATTTTGTACTTAAGAAAAAATATAGACAACCGCTCTGCTCTACCTAGTAGACAGAGTGGAAAAGGCGTTGGAAGACAAACAAATCGCAGTATGCGCATTTTTAGACATTGAGGGCGCCTTCGACAAAACCCCAATTAAATCACTGGTGAAGGGGATAGAGTCAAAACAAGTTGACAACACCACAACCAGATGGGTGAAAGCGATGCTCTCAAACCGCACGGCCTAGGTAGCTCTTCACGGAACAAACCTTGAAGTCACCACTACAAGAGGCTGCCCGCAGGGAGGCGTACTCTCGCCCCTACTATGGACTCTTGCAATAGATCAACTCCTGCATAGGATGGCAGAGGCCAGGATAGACACACAGGGCTCTGCTGATGACCTAGTAGTCATTGTCCGGGGCTTCTGCCAAAACACGATCTCACACATAATGCAAAAAGCGTTAACAATCGTTAGCAATTGGTGCAGAGAGAACGAATTATCGGTCAACGCCGATAAGACCGTCCTCGTGCCATTTACCAACAAACGTCAACTAGGTGGACTAAAAATGCCAATCTTAAACCACAGGCAGATTCCTTTCTCCAAGGAAGTAAAGTATCTGGGAGTCACGCTCGACCAAAGACTCACCTGGAACAGCCACCTAGATAAAACAATTCGAAAAGCTAAAAGTGCTTTGGGTATAAGCAGAAGACTGGCGGGGAAAAACTGGGGCCTTAACCCCAAGATCTCCCACTGGCTATACACTGCCATTGTGAGGCCGATAATCTCGTACGCCTCGGTGGTATGGTGCAACAAAGCCAACCAGAAAACTGTGATTACCAAACTAAACAATATCCAAAGGACGGCGTGCCTCATGACAACTGGCGCAATGTCCTCCACTCCTGGAGCAGCTCTAGATGCACTGCTGAACTTACCGCCCCTACACATTCATTTGCAACAGGTGGCGAAAGCCAGCATGTACAGGCTATCTGCCCGAGAGAAGGTAAACTGGATCTCACAAGCACTAAGATCAGTTCTTGACTCAGTCAGTGAAAATCCAACCCTCAACATGGTATCAGACACTATGCTCCAACTCCTAAACTTTGGAAAACTTTTTACAGTGGAACTGCCGCCCAGAGACGACTGGCTAAAAAGCCAACTGCAATGGGAGGCCGGTAGCCTTAAATGGTATACTGATGGGTCCAAATCGGGACTTGATGTAGGCTGTGGTATATATGGAGAGCGACCAAACTTCGAAAGAAGTGTAAACTTGGGAAAATACGCCTCCATATTCCAAGCGGAGGTTTACGCCATTATTGAATGTGCGGATATCAACCTCCAAAAGGACTACGCCAACCACCGTATCTATATCCACTCGGATAGCAAAGCAGCTCTTATGGCACTAGCCTCGAATACCATTAATTCAAAGCTAGTGCAAAACTGCATATCACTACTGAATTCCCTGGGCGAAAAGAACAGGGTAATACTGAGATGGGTTCCCGGCCATGCAGGAATCGAGGGAAATGAAAAAGCCGACGAACTTGCTAGGACGGGAGCAAAGGGAACGTTATACGGCCCTGAACCTTGCTGTGGCGTACCAAAAAGCCTTGCAAACCTAATGCTCAAACAAATGTGTTTAGAACAATCCGTCAACCACTGGAACAACACGCCAGGGTTGAATCATTCCAAAGCGCTTATTAAGCCTTACGACCGTAAGACGGCCCGTGAGGCCCTATCGCTAAATAGGAACAATCTACGCATACTGGTAAGGGCGCTCACGGGGCATTGTGGCCTGAACAAACACATGTTCAACCTCAAGCTCAAAGACACAAAAATGTGCAGGTTCTGCCAAGGGGCAGAGGAAACTCCCCAGCACCTCATGTGCGAGTGTGGCCCGCTGATGCGTAAAAGATACAACCACCTGGGTGGTCACTACCTCCAACCTGAGGAGGTAAAACAATCTGGCGCCAAAAGCCTGTTGCGGTTCTTAAATGACACGAGGCTTAGCGCAGAACTATAGCAGGTGGCGAACACAATAGATCAGCAATGGTCGCAGTGTTACAAGGCTCATAAAGACCTTAGAAAAGCCCCACTCAACAAATAAAAATAAAAATAAGAAAATATGGTTCGCAGTGCGTGTCACGGGATACTCCTGCAATTGCTCTCAGTGCAATTTTTTCTGTAAAATGAAAACCCTAGAACGGTCTGTGGCATTCCCCCATATCAGTATACCTACCATAAGTCATTTTAGAATGGAAACAGGCATGATACGCAGTTATTCCAGCGATTTCACCAGCTAAGTATTTAATCTTTTTTATCGCATATATTGCCGAAGAAAGCGCACTACACAAGTTCATTAACATGGATGTTCCAGCTAAGATGATGATCGATCATGATACCTAGGAACTTTGTCGATTTTCTTAATTGTAGAGTACTGTTGTTTAGAGTTATATTGAATGGTATAGCAGACGATACACAGTCTACAATCCACAGGGCTCGCACTTCTGCGTGGAAGCTGCCGAACGGGTGCTGACCCGTGAGTTTTGCCGACCCTTATACAGCATGGATCCTAGTGCCCTAACTGCAACAGGGCCCATAAGCTCCCTAAGCGCATTATGGCCGATTAGGGGCCATTAGCAAACAGGACAACTAGAGCTGTAGACTACAATGGGCGAAACTGTCACCTCAGGAAGTTTTAACGATATTGATCGTTCTGTCTGCCGTGAGGTGAGTGCAGAAGACTTGGGACGAAAAATCATCCACTGTTTAGTTATGCCACCTGCCCGTCAGAGGTCACGAAGAAACGCAATCGAGCCCTTTGTCTATGACATATTGTTAATGATATATTATTGTCTATGACATTTTAATTGTACATGTTGTCCACTTTTCTGTAGAATATTGTGATTTTGCGGTTAACGAAATATTGTTCAGTTCTTAGAACATACATATTTTTACGCAATTATGAGACGTAATTACGGCGACAATCATGCCATAAAACAATCAAAAATAATGACTCACTCGTACATTGAGACCACTGAAGTATTTTGGTTCATAAACCACTCCTGTTCATCGAACCGCGACAACTTCGACAATACGAAGCATGTAATTATTTCGCGGAAGACAGTAATATCATCGGAAATACAGGGTCCCACACAAATATGCAAAAACTTACATTATTCCATTGATTATATATCGCATTAGGTTGCTCATCTCCATAGTACGATTTAGCAACCTTTATGCGACGGCGAATTGCAGGTGGCGCTGATAGCATTGACGGCGATACTTATTTTTGGCCGTTGATAATAACATTGATAATAAATGGTTTTATTTTATTTTATTTTTATTTTATTTTATTTTATTCGGTTAACAAACAGCGTTTATATATAACAAATACAAAATAAAATAATAAAACTATGAATGAAAATATAACAATAAAACTATATTAACACTATTTACCGTTAATACTATGTGTACAGTACATCTCCGTTATTATACCTTATTTATACTTACATTTCTTAAGCAGTGATTTATTGATAGACAAAAGAGAAAAGACAAAGAACAAAAAACAAATGAAAATTAAATTTTACGTTAAGACTATAACCATTATTAACCATGATCACGTGTCCGACTATAGGGCACAGTTAAAAGTGGCTGCCAATACGCCAAAGAAGAAATGTTCATATACTGGCTATCCTATATCGTGTACTCACCCAACTAACACCATCCGATCTCCAGGAGCTTTTCGAACCACTAAGTTCCCACGGTCTCGTACTTTGGTCAGCCTCTGACAGTTTATTAAAAATTCCGAGTCATAATAGTGATTCCTATTCCTATTCTTTCTGTGTCCATGGTGCAAGACTCTGGAACGATCTCCCAGCAAATATACGAAACTCGCCTTCTTTACCATCGTTTAAGACTCACCTTAAGGATTACTACCTTTCTAAGAAGTAGCCAGTTCTTCCCTTTCTCTCCTGTTCCTCCCCCAATTTCCTCTCCTCGGGCACTATTAGTCTTAAATTCTTCCACTTGTCCTGTATGTTATGTAATAATCTTTGTTTTCACAATGCGCGCATGTACCACTATGTTTAGGTTAGCTGTAAGACATTGCCATGTGGCA
>CALYMY010000307.1:0-40000 GCA_944548615.1 Micropterix aruncella
ACAATTTTCATTCATAACAATTCAAGGGATCCGCCAGTGTTTACCCTCCCGTAAAATCCTCTTACATCTTTCAGCCGATAATATTCACGATCTGTTGTATTTTCATCAGCGCACGCCCTTTCCGAGGGTTAAACAACTCGCCGTCACCCTCGTCGTCTCAGCAAGACGTTAGAGGATAAAAAAGGTACACTACTGACCCAGAAACTAAAATAATATTGACAGTGGAAATGTTCTCGTCCTAGTGGCCAAAACACTAAGTGGCTTGCTATTTCAGTGCGGTACATTGCATTCCTTCCCATTTAGCTAACCCTTTAATACTTACTGACATAGCTTTTAGGGTCCTATATTAGGAAGAGTACTAAATAAAGAAAATAAATGGCCCGACAAGACCAGGACTAACATTCTCGTACATTAATGACGAAAAAAAAAACCAAAACGAAATACAGCCTTATTATTATTGAATAAAGTTATCTTTATGTTCGTTAAGCATTGATATAAGGAAGGCAAAATCGATTTAAATTTTAAAATGAAACAATAAAATGTTCGGTTACCTAAGTGTCTAGATCAGCGGTTCCCAAAGTGTGGGTCGCGAACACAACGTATGAGCGTAGGGCAGATAGACGACGAGATAGATTGGCAAGTCTTAGTGTATTTAGGCATTGAGCTCTTTTTTGATCAGCAATTTTGATTATTAGATTATTTTCTATTTATCCATGGTTTTCAAACCAATTATAATTTACTAAAATTAATTTATATTGCCACAACTATATCATGATAGTTAATATTCTTTAATTAATTATATTATTTAAAATTTTAGAGGCAAAGACGCATCCAAGTGTAGGAAAGCCTACCTACTGGAGCAGAAATAAATTGAAATTAAAATTGAAATTTATACATACAGACAATATAATAAAATAAAATACAGATAGCACTTGAAAAGAGTAGAATATAAAACTTGCAACAGCGCGGGAAGATAAAATAGCCGCGCGAAGAAACAGTACAGCGCCGCGTCTCTAGCCTCGTCTCGCTCGCATTCGGCCGCTCGCCTCCGGCGGCCGCGCGGCCGGGCGGCACAACGTCGTATTTGTGTGAAGTAGGTTTTTCTGCTATGACAAATATAGGTACAGGAACAAGCTAGATTTGTCGAATTCTCTGCGCTTAAAAATACATATCTCGCATAAAGTTGACGTAGAAGCTGTAATTTGGAAAAATAGAAATCAAGCTCATCCGTCACACTGAATTATTTCGTAAATAGGTAGGTATATAAACGTAGTTATTAGTTTCTATTTTTTGTATTGTAACTTATTATTCTTTTTCCACGCCAGGAAAAAGTTTTTAATTTGTCGCATGAGGTATTTCCAACCACGCGAATTAATTATGAAATAAAATATAATTGTAACATTGCTTATACCAACGAATATCATGCCGAGCGGGCTTGAACAGGCTCACCCGCTCGACAGTCTTAAATAAATCACTAGCCGAACAAATACTCTGTGTTTTCTTTCTACGCGCGCCCTCGGTGAAACATGGTCACATGAAACGTGGTCAAAGATTATCTACATGATTATTTAACACACCGCTGTAAATAGGTACTTGGTAACTCAAAAGTGACATTCGCCGAAAGACAATACTTCTGTTGTAAAAATAGTACACTACTGACCCATAAACTAAAATAATATTGACGGTCCCTGCGTGCATACTAGGGCGGAAACGTTCTCGGCCTAGTGGCCAAAACTGGTACATTCTACTTCGGCGCGGTACATTGCATTCCTGCCCAAACCCTTCGGCTACATAACGACAAAATTTGGTTGTACATCAGAACACCGTTGACTACGTATCAACCAATATAAGCGGCTTGCTCCCGGAGCGAACAGTAATATTATTTTCTAATTCGAATGCATCCTAAAATCCATATCAAATATCTCATTATTACCATAGATACATAGACGGCCGCTAAAATAATTTCGCGCGTCATCGAATGGATATTTCTGGTAAAATTCCATTATCAAACATCGCTGTTCGGTCGTCATTGTCAAACATCAGGTCGTGAACAGTTTTTTTGTGTTGTTTTAGTATTTTCAGTTGGAATATGAATAGAAATATAAGTAAATTTGATTGTAAAATACTTTATTAACCGAATTAGGTGATTTGATGTACATTTTTTCCTATTTTACCTGTTTTTTTTGAGTTGAAAAATTGGGTGCTTTTTATCGCTATAGCGTCATTACTAATTATTGAGTTTTTTTGCGATAAATAACTAAAAATGCAAAAAGTCTGCCTAATTCATTGAAAAAATACATATTATTCTGTTATTTCATGAAATATATGAAGTTTTCGGCGTATTTGTAAGTTAATTTCGGCGTATTCTTAGAAAAAATTTTTTTTTTTTCGAGAGTCATCAAAATTTTATTGGTTTTATGAGCTAATATCTAAATATTTTTGTTTGTAAATAAGAAAAACGAAATATTACCTTTGATAAAGAATCTAATAAAGATCACGATAGTATTTACAATTTCTTAATACGGTTCCCTATTTTTCCGTAAGACAAGTACAAGTTAGAAATGCCGAGTTTATTTCACTTTTTCGACTTTCTCATATTTATTCATAATTATCTAATTATTTTACAAAATGATATATCAATATTTTATATACGAAATTTAAACACGATCATTGCACAGTTAATCTTTTTTTAATATTGTTATAGTAGTTCCATAGTTATAGTAATTTTTGTCGAGCGCGGCGATATTGCAAGAAATTCCAATATATTTCCACGGTCTGCCATGAAATTATGCCGCTACTCGAAGGGTTAAGTAAGCTAACCATTTAACACTTACCGACATAGCTTTTAGGTCCTATATTTGGAAGGCTGTTAAATAAATAAATAAATGGTCCGACATGACCTAGACTAACATTCTCGTACGTTAATGACGAAAAAAAAATAAAAACCCAATGGAAATACAGACTTGTTATTTCATGAATAAATAAAGATATCTTTAATTTCGTCACGCACTAATAAAACGGACGCAGTGCTTAGGTCGTATTTATTCAACAGACTGAGTGCTGATATAAGGGAGGCAAAACCGGTGTTACCTGTTGACATGTAATTTTAATATTTTTTTAAGAATGAAGACTACTACCAAATACAATAAAATAAAATAAAATATATCAGTCACATAAATCTCTATAGAATACATAAAAAGTTATTATTCATTTTCCCCGCCAAAAAGCAGTTATAATTTGTCGCATGTGATATTGCCACAAGCGCGAAGTAATTATGGAGTCAGACCATTTCCAGATTGAAGTATGTATGTCTGTCTGTCTGACTGTGTATCTGTGTGAGTATATTCCTACACGATAGCACCCAAATGCTTAACCTGATTAAGCTGAAATTTGATATACAGGCATCATTTTATTAACACGCTTTTATTAGTTCGACCTGTATGTAACTATGTAATGGAATCTAAGGTAACTAATTTAACCACCTTCCAAGGATCGTAGCCTCATGATAATTGGCAGCTGTATGTAGTTCTGATGACAATACAATAATATGGTATTGTCGAACTGATCTAATAATGGAGTCGGAAGATATAAACTGGAACTTCATGATGGAACATCGTATCATAGCTGTGTTTGGACTTGTTAGAAAAGTCTTGGGATGAACATTGACCACGATTAGTTTTCAAGGTCTGATGATGAAGCCGAAAGATAGGCACTGGCATTCCATGATGGAATATCGTATCATAGCCGTGTGTATGTGAATATCGTATTATAGCCCAAAAGCGTGTTTTTAGTGTTTTTTTTAAAGTATTAATTTATTCATGAAAAGAGTTGAAAAAATAGTGGTTGATGGTTCAATAGGGGGTGCAGTAGTCATAATTTGGTACACAGATGCCTCGTCGGGTAGAAACTTCAGTTGGAATGCCTCATATATAAGCTAAACTAATAATATTTAAATTCCGACATACATTTTAAGTCAAATAAAAAACTGTATTTATTGGCGCTTGGCCCAACCCCGCCCTTAGCAGAGAAACGAACTGCACCAACCGAGGTGGCTGGAATCAGATAGCGAATGGTTTTGTGCAGCTTAGGCCACACGATCAATTGGTTCCCGGACCGGCTCAACTCACGATTCAGCTCCTATTCAGAAGCCTCCTTGTGCGGAAGGCCACTCCGGATAAGACTCTCGCGTCTCAGACCTCACAAGCTGGTGGACCGGTTTCTCCTGGTGGGATTGCATCCCGGCGCTGCTGAACGGTTAGCATGCCGTTCGGCGACGCCAATCGGTTGTGCACTTTGACTAATTGCTGAAGGAGTCTGGAGACTATGGAAATATACTGTCTTCTAAGCAGGGGGGGGTGGATGTTGACCTGCTGTCATGTCACCCTTGTGACCTAAATGACCTTGAGCCACCCGATCCGGTGTGGCTCTACGGGCAAATTTCGCCCAGGTCCGCGATAAATTTAAACTAAATTTCCGCTGTAATACAGCAGGTAAAGGCCGCGAAAGCAACTTCGGACCTGTAACCAGTCGGGAGGACGGAGGTATTCTAAAGGTTAACTCTATACGGAGATATCCTACCAAAACTGGTAGTTAGGGGCGAGGCTGCCCGCTGCTTACGTTTCCCGGTGCCTCGCCCTAAGGCGTTGACATCTAACGGGCTAGATTGTCTTTTCTCTAAGTCTTCTAGGTTCATCCTACAGCTGAAAGAACGATCATATATCGTTATACCAGCCTGGTATGACGGGTTCGCCCGTTGTAGTCGACACCGCCATACTGATGAATGAATCAGTCCTTAGGTTCTTGCCAGTAAAGTCTTGGAATGATACAACTCTGAAGACTTCCACTTGTTTTTCTGAAGACTTCCACTTGTTTTTCTTTTTCATTGTGCTGTAAGTGATTAAGGGTTATATATTTTCTTAAGGCACCATTGCGAAGCGGCAGCTTGAGTGATTTACGTGACGCTTCAAGCTTGTCAGATCTTGAAAAAGGGGCTATCGTCTGCCGCCCTAACAATTTTCGGAGAGTGAATTTTTAAAAAGTCCAGCAGGCCCGTTTTCTTGCTTTGCCGCACCGTTTCGATTGTGAATATTTTAAAGCTTTTATGCGGCGCGCGGCTTCCCTCACGGCTTCAGTTCGGAAATGCCACGGGGGAAAACTTTAGATTTAACCCATTGTGTGTCAAACGACAGGGGCGGCGACAGCGACTCGACCGTCGTCTGTCTTCGTCATTCATATCAGCGCGATACATTTGGGGCATTTGGAAATATAGGCGGCAACCTCCATCACTGGTGGTAAATTAGTTATTAATGCCTTCTACTAGAATGTCACCGCCATCAAGACGCTAATCCGGAGGAGAGTTATTTCTAATGTTTAGGAGTGTAAGTCTCATGGTGTGGGATATTCACCCTCGGGCCATGCCCATTATCTATCCCGGATTTTACTTTCCCCAAGTAACGAACGCTAAACGGCCGTATACTGGAGACTCATTTCTTGGGGCCGGAAGAGCGAGGCTTCTTCGGGAACACCGCATTCCTTGGATTTAATTGATGCCGACTTAGCAAGGTTTGGGGATCTAACGGGCCCATGATGGGTTGGCCACGAAGACCCATGTGTTAAGGGTCGGTCATACTCACGGGTCAACACCCATCCGACGGCCTCCACGCACGGGGTGCGAACCTGGGTAGGACTCTGGCCCTGGTCAGTTTCCCCTGGGAATCAAACCTCTGGCGCTCCTGGACGGTCTGCGCACCGTGCGGCGCAAGCCAATCGATTGTGCACTCTGACTAACAGTTAAGAGTTTCAAGGCGATAGGTGAGGGCAGCAAACCCCGCCCACCGCCCGGGCAGTTATAACGACGAGGGTCGTCTTGTCTGCCCGGGATGTCGTGCTACGACAACCCTGCGCGTACCAGAAGTGCAAATTCTAACTGTGCAAAATTCTTTTTACTAAAACTTGTACATCTGCAAGCAATCAAGCAATCAAGCAAACTTGATTGTAATATTAGAGTCCAGTCCACCCTAGAACGGGCTAGTCCCAGTTGGGTGACAGAATCAAATAAGCAAAAGGTTAAGGTTTTGCCATTCGGTTCCTGTTATTTTGTAAGCAAATCAATGTTTTATAATAATTAATTCCTAAATAAATAATAAGTAAATAAAGGTACACCAATGTTTCCTTAAAAAAACTATCTGTTTTTAAAATAAGGTCGCTGCGCCTATCAGGAGTGTTGAGAGAAACAATTCAATAAATTAATAGTCCATAGGTTAGTCAAAGACTCAATACAGGATGAGTTTTTAATTAGTGACATCCTTAAAGTGGGTGAATCAATACGAGTAAATAAGCAACTATTGATAAAAAAATATAGGAAAAACACACATATAAAAATAAATAATAATGAGTATTCTTTAATTCTGAAAAATTTATTGTTTTGAAAACGAGTTGATCGCGTTGCGCCATCTAGCGGTAGGTAAAATATCGCAAATATTGTGTTTCGCCTATTGCTTAATGGCGCAGCGCTTAAAGCTTGTCATACTTTAATTAATCAGTCCAGTTTTTCAAATTAACCAAACACCAAAATTTGGTCCAATAAGTATACCAAATTTAAAGTCTCTAAGACCAATATTTCGACATTGAAACATTACTAGTGCAACCAATTCCAACCTTTTCAGCTCTTGCTATGACCAAATTATTGCTGCATGCCAAATTTCAGCTCAATCGGATGTCAGTGTCAGTGTGTGCTTGTGTGTGTAGTAATACACACGCAAGCACACACTGACACACAGTTACACATACACAGACTGACAGCCACGCAGAAAGACATCAACCTGGAAATGATCTCAATCCTCTCAGAGGGGCTCATAATAATTATTTCCGTCTTTATCTCTATTTTTTTAGCGCATTCACAAAGTTTCCCTCTTTGTCGGTTGATGGTATAACCGCAAAATACTAATTTCCGTGTTTGGAAGAAACACGGTAGAAACTACCAAAACCCAAAAGAATCAAAGTAAAAGGACGCCACCTCCTTTTAAAGAAAAAGAAGGAAACTAATTATATTTAAAAAAAAAGATACCCGAAAGAAATTTTGAAAAAGAAAAAAATTAACCTCAAAAAACTATCTCAGAGAGTGGGCCAAATATTAATGAGCATTGGGTTTGGCCCTCAGAAAACCCTTTTCCTCAGACACACAAAAGACTACAGCACAAAAAGAAACACGAGAGTATGTAAAGTATCCGTGTTTATTCGCCCGCAGGCACCCTTCTTCAAATTCCGCTTATTGGCGTGTCACATGTGCTCATCCAAATAAAAATAACAGAATTCCAGAAATGAATGTAAATTCCTTGACGTGGAGGCAATTCCCGTCACATTTAGCGACGATTTCGTCACTTATATAGCAGCAGTAATTATTCAAAAAAACCAGAGGTGCCGACAGCTGCGATCAATAGAAAAATCCGTTAAAATCTCGAGGATCCTACGGGAAAAGCTACCCAAAATGAAATTAAAATGCTTACCAGATAAATCACACACACTTCACATCACAAATTTTACCGCCAGGCGGTTAATTTACGGCTTTCTTGTTTAATCTACTTTCTGCCTCCCTCGGCGGAGCAACAGCACCTGCCCCGCCATTGTTAAAACAGGAAATGAGTCTAACCGAACACGTTTGACAACTCATTATTGCCAGAAACACGAATGTCTCTACTCTATGGCAAAGAGTGTAGATTTACTTCCAATTTTTTTTTTTAATCAAAGTTAAATTTTATGTAGGTTTTCTTTTTAATTAATATTATAATTTTTAGTTGTCATTCATTTATTTATTTATTTATCTTTTAATAAATATATCTCCATAATAGCAACATTAATGTCATCTGACAGCTGTTAAGGAAAATCTTTGGATGATTTCAAAAAGCAACAATAAACAACATTTTCGGAACAGAAAAAGGTTATAGAAAACCCTGAGAAGTAACCTTTAATGATAATTCGGGACACAAGCGCAAAAAAAAGGAATTTCTGTTACAGCCCCAACCCAAGAGAAAAATCGGGGGAGAAAAACCAACGATTTTGATTGAATCGTCCCGATTCACCAGCTACTACGAGCTTTACGCCACTAGAACAACAACAACTCCTAACTTAACAAACCTTCTTCACGTTAACTATAATCAATTAATCCGTTCAGTAACAATAGCAGAGGCAAACTTTTACCAACTAAAACTTACACCCATTACTCTTATCACCAGAGTAAGAAAAGAAAATCAAGAAATTAAACCCAACACCAACATAACCAAAAAAAAACTTATGGAACTCCGACAACTTCCAACAACTAAGGAAGGATCAACTCATTGCGGATACCCGACTCCTACCGAAACAACAATAACTCTGACGTTAAACCTCGACTAAACGTTTACTTACTAAGAGACTATAGTAGTTGTCATTTACTACCTTTCATACCAATCCCCATTCATTCATCCCGGACATGAGACATTCTTACAACAATAATGCTAGATAGAAATGCTAGCATGACTGACAAAACAAAATGATTTCAGCTATTGATACCACTTGGTACAATGCCTTTGTAAAGACAATTTAAAGGGCTCATTTTAGTTTCACCCAAGATAGACAATTTTTGTAATAGAATGTTAACGCGAAGAACTCCGATACTACTATTCTGAACTATTCGGATTTAGCTTAAAATCTTTAATATGCCAGGAACCTATATTCTTCCCTTTTGCATTTTCTAACTCGTACACCAACGCAGAGAGTTTTTTTATTATCTTACATTTTTCATATTTTGGGGCAAATTTGGAAATGTAATAATTCCCAGCATTACTTAGATAATAAGTCTTTTTATAGATCGTATCGCCTACTTGAAATTCCGCAGGACGGTGTTTTCGATCATAGTAAACTTTATTATGTGCATGTAATTTTAACAATTTTTGCCGCACTACATGAAAAATGTTAGATAATTCACTCAAATTTTGAGCGTAAGACAACCTACTACCAAAAATAACCTCTGCTTGAGATTCCGGCGCCTGAGCATAAAAAGAACCATTCATAATCGGTTCACGACCATGGACTAGGAAAAATGGACTGAACCCTGTTGATTCCGAGACTGCCGCGTTAATGGCCATCTGAACCTCAGAAAGATAAAGATCCCAGCTGCGATGATCGTCTTTTACACACAACGATAACGCAGTGACCACACTACGATTCTGACGCTCAGTTGGATTAACTTGAGGGCAATATTTCGGGTTTAAATATACTTTTGGAATTTTATATTTCGCAATCAGTTCAGTGAACTCCCTTCCGATAAACTGTTTTCCATTGTCTGAAATTAAATACTGCGGAACACCATAGCGAAGGAATACATTATGTTCAACGACATAACTTACAAGTTTACTGGTAGCACGTTTTAACGGAAAAAGTAAACAGTATTTGCTAAAACAATCTGTCACCAAGAGAACATGCATATTTCTGTTCCTCGTCATCGGATAAGGACCCAACAGATCGACCGAGACCATTTGGAACGGGAAGGCACAGGACTTAGGATTTCCTAGCTGACCCAAAGGGGAAATATTCGAATGTTTGTATTGCTGACATGTTTCACATTTAGAAACAAAGTTAACTACGTCTCCGTGTAAATTAGGCCAAAAGTAACGAAGACAAAGACGACGGTGTGTCTTAAAAATTCCAAAATGCATAGCCAAATCAGACTCATGATTTTCTCGAATAAGCTTTTCTCTAAGCTGCAACGGAACAACTAACTTCCAATCGTAACAACTGGTGAGTTGATACTTGCTTTTAGAGTACCTAAACAATTCATGGTCCTTAATCTGGAAATTTGGATATCCAGCGGGATTTTCAGACACTGCCTTAAACAAATCGTTGTACCATGAGTCGGAAACAACAGACAGAGAGGAAACGGGAAGCAACCGAGATAACGTGTCGGGAACCACATTATCGACACCTTTCTTGTGGACGATCTCGAAATCAAAAGCAGATAGACGAATACCCCATCGAGCCAGACGGCCGGTAGGATTTTTTAAGCGCAAAAACCAACGTAAGCTGGCATGATCTGTAAAGATAGTGAATTTGGGACCGCCCTCCAAGTAACCGCGAAAATGCTCGACAGCATGAATAACACTTAGGGCTTCGCGTTCGGTAGCCGAATATCGCGTCTCAGCGGGTAAAAGTGTTCTACTCGTGAAAGCGATAGGATGATCGACGCCATCCACTTCCTGGGTTAAAACTCCGCCTAAACCGTACAACGATGCATCGCAATGAAGAGCGAACGGTTTTGAATAATCCGGACAGGCCAAAATCGGACTAGAAACTAAGGCCGATTTCAGTTTTTGAAATGCCTCTTCCGCCTCGGGCGTCCACTCATAAGGGGGAGCACCTTTGCGGGTACTTGTCAACCGAGATAAGGGAGCAGCAATACTAGAAAAATTTTTAATGAACCGACGATACCAACCGGCCATACCAAGAAAACTCTTTACCATTTTTGGAGAATTTGGAGTAGGAAAATCGAGAATACATTTTACCTTCTCGGGATCGGTATGTAGACCGTGAGAATCAACTACATACCCTAAATACTTCAATTCCTGACGGAAAAACTGACACTTCTTGAAATTTATAGAAAGGTTGGCATACAACAAGCGATCTAATACTTTGTTTAACAAAGTTATATGTTCTTCAAAAGTAGCAGATACAATAATTATGTCATCTAGGTAACAGAAAACTTTGTTTTCGAAAGAGGGATCGAACAATTTGTCAGCCAGTCTTTGCATGCACGCCGGCGAGTTTCTTAGGCCGAAGGCGCAAGATCTGAAGCAGAAGAATCCTCGACCAGGAACAGTGAAGCTACACTTCTCTCGTGAAGAAGGATCCAAAGGGATTTGCCAAAAGGCAGAGGATAAGTCGATAGAAGATAAATAATTCGCATCTCTCAAACTGTCCAAGATAGTAGTAATTCTCGGCAGGGGATACGCATCCGGTTTCGTGATAGAGTTCAGCTTCCTGCTATCGAGACAGAAACGAAGAGTACCATCTGACTTTGGAACAAAAATTGTTGGATTATTCCAACCCCCGGAACTAGGTTCGACAACACCTAACTCTAACATCTTATCAACTTCTTCATTCAACAGCGCCAATCTAGCTGGAGACAAAGGATAGTAACGCTGTTTCACTGGAGGATGATCTCCAGTATCAATAACCTGGGACAACAAATTAGTACGACCGAGACCTTTGACTTCGGAAGAATTTTTTTTAAAATTATTGATCATCCTGTCTGCTAGCGATCGCTGGTCTCCAGTCAATGAAGCAAAAGGCCGCAAGGCCCTCACTTCATTGACTCGATGCCAAACAATCGCATCGCAGGACTCAAACTTGACGAATTTTAATATTTCCGGAGCCAACTCAAATTCTCGGACAAAATCAATTCCCAAAATAAGGGAAGTACCTATATCAGGAGCTACAACAGCTCGAATAACCTGGCATCGATTATTGAATTTAAAAGGAAGAAACATAGACCCAATCGTCTTAACCGAACTTGCATTAGCAGTGGATAAAGTCACCAACGGAGACTTATTAAGAGTAAAACCGATATCAACTAAATATTTATGTGAATCGGCACCCAAAATCGTTACACTCGATCCAGTGTCGAGTAATCCACAAACAGTTATATCACCAAGTGAAACTTCTAAGAAAGGGCGACGGTTATCCTTCTCATTTGCAAACAATATCGAGGCAGAATGTAGAAAATCCTCTATTCTGCCCCGCCTTTCGAGTTTTTTGGCTCTGAAACCGGGGAATTACCAGGCCGGTTATTCTTAGAACATTCCGGACAAGTGGCTACCGTGTAGTTAAACCTACCACAACGATAGCAATATTTAGAATAGCCATGATGAGTGCCACCGCGTGAACCACGCGAACTATTATTGGCTCCTTGGTTGTAATTACCAGAAGACGAATTAGCATTAGAACAATTATTACGGGAAAAATTTCCACGATTAAAACCGCCACGATGAAAACCACCACGATTAAAACCACCACGATGGGATGGACCAGCAGAAGAAACGTTACACTCTTTGAACTTCTGTTCAACTTTCACTTCCTCCGTCGCACATTTGGTAGGAGACTCGTCGACCGCATAAACTGCTTTCGAGCCAGAAGGCTTGACCTTAGCTTGGGCAGGAGTGGCTGCATTAGATGCGTTGATACGCTGTTGTGCATTTTCAACTTTTTTTCCTAAACGCAGAAGTTCGTCGATTGAATTTATATCAACTAGCATGAAATGTCGTTGGTAAGAAATTGAGATATTTGAAAGGATAATTCCTAACTGTTCCTCGCCAGACAATGGCCTTGACAACCTGTTGAAATAGCCCAACATGACGGAAACAAAAATATGCATCCTCTCGTCCGACTTTTGTTTACGTCCCCGTACAAACGACAAAACTTCAGCATCGTAATTTAAACTGCCAAAATCGGAGCGGAGTGCAGCAACTAACTGCTTCCAACTGGAAATGCTCGAAGCTCTAGCACGGTACCAACTAAGCGCTTGTTTCTGGAATAGTTCACAAGCCGATTTCAGCATCCTGGCATCCGAGATATTCCGCGAAAACCTAATCTCATCCAATCGTTCTAAGAACTCGACCACACAGGAATCGCCGTCAAATGTAAAACCAAGATTTAAAGGTTTAAGAATGCGTTCGTCAGAAATGACAAAGTTATTGTCCAAAGGAACTGGTTTCGTATCAACATGCTGTATATACGGAGCTGACGTCACTTCAGAATTCCTGCCCAAAGGAACCACCTCAGGACTAAGCTTCTCACCCTCGTGCAATGAAGTAGAAGGTATCGGAACAACAGGATTTGGTAACGGGCTAGGCGAACGAACAATATCTAAATATTTTTCTAACAAAACGACAATTTCTAAAACTTCCTCCTTTAAATTGTCTAATAATTTTTTGGAGTCTGAATTAGCAGGATTTATACGTGAAACTCTATGAAAGATATGTGCAGTTTTAGTGCTAATTCGTTTATATAAAAGTTTCTGTTTGTTATTTATAAATTCTTCGATAAGTTCTTGAAGACACGAAAGTCTAATCGCACATTCCTGAAACTCGGAATCTGGATCTAAATCCGTTGAGGAAATTGATTCAGCTGGAAACTCCCTTAAGAGTGAATTAAATTGTTTTCTCATCGCTTCAACATTGGTTGGAGTGACCTCCCGAATCGTGAACTCATAATCGAGTTCTGCCTTTACTAAATGTGACGCAGCATAATACACTATCGCTGGAGACGCCATCATGTATATATTTTAAATCCCACCAAAAAAAATAAAAACCAAAATAAATAAAAAATAAAAAAAATAAAATGGAATAAACTGACTTTTTTACTGCTTGCGGCACCTCTGTTTTATTTGGCTGCTTACCTCACCAGGATAATTGCCTTCACATCTGGAAATTAACAAAAAAATAATTAGTATGATAAAATAAAATACTTAAACGGCAAGCGTAAAACTTTTTCGCGGAAACCGCCTTAAAATAAACAAACTGCTGCTAAGCAACGCCAAGTATTCAAACAATAATTAATATATTGCTTTTAAATCTAAGATTCTGACAAAAAAATATAGTAACCATAAAAAACGGCAAGTACAAAATACTTCTTCACGGTAACCGCTTTAAATTACAAAAAATGCTGTTAATGCCGACAAAACTGCAAGTACACAATACCGCTTAATTCAATGACAAAAGTTGCTTCTAAATACAAAAACAACAAGACGGTGCTTACAAGCCTCTTTCACGGTAATCGCTATGAATAAAAATTATATAAAAACAAAAAAAAATGCTTCTAATTTTTTTTATACAATTTTTGAACAAAGTGCTTAAAAAATCGTGCTTCAATGGCTGAGGAAAAGAATACCCTAAAAGCCAAAATCCAATTTATAAGCCTAACGTTGGAGCGCTAATTTTATAACCGCAAAATACTAATTTCCGTGTTTGGAAGAAACACGGTAGAAACTACCAAAACCCAAAAGAATCAAAGTAAAAGGACGCCACCTCCTTTTAAAGAAAAAGAAGGAAACTAATTGTATTTAAAAAAAAAGATACCCGAAAGAAATTTTGAAAAAGAAAAAAATTAACCTCAAAAAACTATCTCAGAGAGTGGGCCAAATATTAATGAGCATTGGGTTTGGCCCTCAGAAAACCCTTTTCCTCAGACACACAAAAGACTACAGCACAAAAAGAAACACGAGAGTATGTAAAGTATCCGTGTTTATTCGCCCGCAGGCACCCTTCTTCAAATTCCGCTTATTGGCGTGTCACATGTGCTCATCCAAATAAAAATAACAGAATTCCAGAAATGAATGTAAATTCCTTGACGTGGAGGCAATTCCCGTCACATTTAGCGACGATTTCGTCACTTATATAGCAGCAGTAATTATTCAAAAAAACCAGAGGTGCCGACAGCTGCGATCAATAGAAAAATCCGTTAAAATCTCGAGGATCCTACGGGAAAAGCTACCCAAAATGAAATTAAAATGCTTACCAGATAAATCACACACACTTCACATCACAAATTTTACCGCCAGGCGGTTAATTTACGGCTTTCTTGTTTAATCTACTTTCTGCCTCCCTCGGCGGAGCAACAGCACCTGCCCCGCCATTGTTAAAACAGGAAATGAGTCTAACCGAACACGTTTGACAACTCATTATTGCCAGAAACACGAATGTCTCTACTCTATGGCAAAGAGTGTAGATTTACTTCCAATTTTTTTTTTTAATCAAAGTTAAATTTTATGTAGGTTTTCTTTTTAATTAATATTATAATTTTTAGTTGTCATTCATTTATTTATTTATTTATCTTTTAATAAATATATCTCCATAATAGCAACATTAATGTCATCTGACAGCTGTTAAGGAAAATCTTTGGATGATTTCAAAAAGCAACAATAAACAACATTTTCGGAACAGAAAAAGGTTATAGAAAACCCTGAGAAGTAACCTTTAATGATAATTCGGGACACAAGCGCAAAAAAAAGGAATTTCTGTTACAATGGGACAGGAATTTATTTATTTATTTATTTATTTAGGTACATAGGATTAGGTATACAGTTCATTCATTGGTCATGTAATCTTATAATAATTATATAAATTATTTGATAATTAATATAGGGAGGTTTAACACATCTTACATGACCTTTACTGCCAATAGCACATCTACCTAGGCGATAATTTGGCCCTAGATGTGCATATTTTTATGCAATTTTAAGAAATGAAGTGTTTTTTTTTAAATAAATTATTTGGACCCACCACCTGTATATATACATAAATGTAAAAAGATAAGTAATAGGTAATCTAATACCTATCTCTAGGCTGGTATCTACTAACTAAATCTAGTAGCTAAAGCTGGGTATCGCTAACTGTAATATGGATATCTTTTAGCTGGACAGGGAGAGTAGGTAACTAAATTGAGTCTGCGTCCTTTTACCATTGACACAATATAATAATGTTATATCTCGGCCTTTACGAATTAATCTCCTATCAAATTTCCGTTCTCCTCATGCTATCCTATGTTTACAAACACAATGTTGCTCTTGGCGTGGCAATATTACTCTGACACACATTTTCCATTTTCTTTGCCCTTCCCTTCCTCTTTAGTTATTCGCCGCCATTAGTTAGTCTGCTTCGCCTGGCAGTCAGTAGTTAGGCTGGCGTTTTTAATGGAGGATTATTACTCGAAACCACCCTTCAGATTGGTATACTAGATAACAAAGCGGTTGTTGTTGAGTAATGACTCCAATAATAAGTTGTGCTTTCAGTAATTGAGCTGTATAATAACAAGTATTAGGCGCGAGTGAATGGAGCTATTATTATGGTTTCATTTATTGCAGTTTAGCTTATATAATATACTAGCTGACCCGTGCCCACTTCGTTGGGCGGTAAAACTTTTTACCTGTGATGAAATTATGAGTGTGGTTCGGGTAATACTGAGTGCTATGATGAATTTCCTGACTGCCAAAAGAAGGGTTATATTTTTACTGCTCATGTATGTATGTATTTGCATGCCAATTTGACTATAATACCGTTATTTGTGAGTGTTTCTTCTGAGTGTCTTATTTGTGAGCGTATTATCTCATTAACTATTTATGCAGTAAAAGGGAAATTATACGCAGTAATAGGTAAAAGTCTTTTGTTTTAAACACTTAAGACGATAAATTTACTTATTTTGATATGAATTCATAATTGTTGATAATATGACCAATAAACATGGCCTAACGATTTAAATTATTTTTTTAATATAAAAAAACTACTTTTTGTGACTTAAATATAAAAGTTAGACATATGCTGTCGCTCACTTTTTTGTAGGCATTATCAAGCTCTACAACTTTTCTCTAAAACTTAATCTATCATCGTTAAGGCAGCGTTAGTTAGAAATGTTTCCGTTCTCCGACTTACTTTGCAAATCTGACTACCACGAAAAAGTCTTTTAATTTTTCTGATTATTATATAGCGTATGACACTCACAAATAACGTGGCCGTCTATAGGTAAAAGAATTTTCAAAATCGGTTCAGTAGATCCAGAGATTACTTCCTACAACGTCACAAACTTTACCTCTTTATAATATTAGTATAGATTGGGTACTTTTTTATGTGGCCCGCTGGATATTCAAGCGGATATCTTTTTGTGTCGATAGTGCAGGACATCAATTGACGCAAGGTATCAAATTATATAACAATACTATAATTGTTGGAAAATTTTTCTGTTCTTAAGTGCAAGGTTTTAAGTACCTTAGAGGCGGTGTTGGGCAAAATTAAGTCGACAAACGATTGAATACGTTAATTGTGATTAACGACTAACTGTGACTGTGATTGATCCGTTTAATGATCCGACTAACGATTGATCGTCAATCGTAATCATGACTGAAAATCGCGACAGCGGTCAACTTCAACTTATGCAATTTTGTCGTCGGTCGGTCGGACGTTTAGTCCGTAGGTCGAACGTCCGGTCCAGGACTCTGGAATTAGGGCTAGTTTACCCTAGGAATCAACCTTCTAGCGCTCCTGGACGGTCTGAGGACCGTGCGGCGTAAGCCAATCGATTGTGCACTCTAAGTAACAGTCGGGGGAGTCTGGAAGCCTTATGGCGACTGCTTTTGAAACGACCATCGGCTACCCGATCCTGGGTGGACAGCCGGGCAAAGGATGCCGTGGTCCGCGATAGATTCGGTATACACCGTTATCACCTGGTTCTCTCAAGGTTAAGGGCGTTGGCCTCTTACGGGAATGTGGCGGAGCTTGACGGTGGACTGTTTTGTTCAAGTCTTCTGCGCTCACTTCACGGGAGATAGAACGACTAATAGTCAAACTTCCTGAGGGGACGGGTTCGCCCGTTGTAATTGACAACTCTATTTGTCCAAGTCTTACGTCCGTTGTGTGTGGCTTGCGCCTAAGGGGTTATAAAGGCTAAAAAACCGGGAGACTTGCCAACGTAGCAAGACCAGAAATTAGATAATCTGAACGAATACTGACGTCAGGTCAGTCAATTACTTATGTTTTGTTTTTGTAAATGTGTAGAGTCACTCACTTGTCTGGTTCTTATCAATGAAAAGCTATTTATTTTCTAACTGGAAAATTTCACATGATTTTAGTAAGAAAATTCGCAAGCTACTAATATAGGTATTTCTGAATGAATAAGGAACGTTACGTAACCGCGATGGTAAATATCCCGGTTGAAAATGCCCTGTAATGTAAATATCGTACAATGCTCGTGAGACTGAATATAGACATGTGACGTATTACGAGAAACAAATGTCAAAATGTCTTATCATATATTCTAATTTACCAACCGCGTCGTGAAGAGAGATTTATATTGGACAGCTGAAATCGCATTTTAGCGATATTTTATACGTTGACTAGCTGTGCGCAGCGGTTTCATCCGTTTAATTTCAACGAAATCGGATTAATTATAAATAATTTAGAGTACTTCAGAAAAGACAATATTTCTAGCCGACTTCAAAAAAAGGAGTAGGTAATCAATTCGGTTGTATCTTTTTTTAAATGTTTGTTACCTCAGAACTCTGCCGTTCATAAACCGATATGAAAAACTCTTTTTTATTTGAAAGGATATACTTGCAGCTTGGTCACATTTTTATTAAAATCCTGTTCTGATGATGGGTCATAAGGGAGAGGACCTTGCAAGCGACCTCGATCCTGTAACCAGTCAGGGAGTTAATGGGCCCTTGCTGAGTTGGCCACGAAGACCCATTCTGTTCAGGGTTGGTCACACTCACGGGTCAACACCCATCCGATGGCCTCCACGCATAAAGTGCGAGCCTGGGTAGGACTCCGGCCTTATGGTTAGTTTCCCCTGGGAATCAACCTTCTGGCGCTCCTGGACGGTCTGCGCACCGTGTGGCATAAGCCAATCGATTGCGCACTCTGACTAACAGTCGGGGGAGTCTGGAAGCAGTACTGTTTCCTATAGAGCGGGGGTGGCTGCCGACCTTAAGGCGACTGCTCTTGAAACGACCATCGGCTACCCGATTCTGGGTGAATAGCCGGACAAAGGATGCCGTGGTCCGCGATAGATTCGGTATACACCGTTTCACCGCTTCGTAAGGGAGAGGACCGCGCAAGCGACCTTGAACTCGTAACCAATCGAGAGACTGGAGTAATCTGGTCGCAAATGGAAGTAAGGGCGTGAGTGTAAGCCCGCTGGGTAACACTCCTGGCTATCTCGCGTTTAAGGCGTTGGCCTCTTACGGGTTTGTGGTGGAGCTAGACGGTGGACTGTTTTGTCTAAGTCTTTTGCGCTCACTCCAGGGAGATAGAACGACCAATCGTTAAAACTTTCTGAGGTGACGGGCTCGCCCGCTGTAGTCGACAACCCTAGTTGTAACCAGGCAGGAAGCCACCTGCCTCGGACGGGCAGGTGACGTAGGTAGACTGTGGATTGTTTTTCGTCCCAACTCTTCTGCGCTCACCTTACGGGAGACAGAACGATCAAAATCCTTAAAACTTCCTGAGGTGACGGGTTTACCCGTTGTAGTTGACAGAATGGCGGTATCGACTACAACGGGCGTACCCGTCACCCCAGGCTGGTATAACGATATAGATCATTCTTTCAGCTGTCGGATGAGCGTAGAAGACTTGGGGACTAGACAATCTACTGATTATTTCACCAGCAACCCGTTAGAGACCAACGCCTTACGGCGAGTCACCGGGATAGGTATCCAGCGGGCAGCCTCATCCCCTAACTAACAGTTTTGGCAGGATATCTCCGCCTGGAATTAACCTTCAGGATACCTCCGTCCTCCCGACTGGTTACGCGTCCGAAGTCGCTTACGCAACCTCTACCTGTTGTATTACAGCGGTAATTCGGTTTGAATTTATCGCGGACCTGGGCGTTTTTTGCCCGTAGTGCCACACAGGATCGAGTCGCCCAAGGTCATTTCAAGAGTGGCATGACATCAGGTGAAACATCGACCCCCTCTGCTTAGGAAACAGTTTATTCCCGTAGTCTCCAGGCCCCTTCAGCAATTAGTCAGAATGCACAACCGATTGGCTTCGCCAACCGGTGCGCAAACCGTCCAGTGGCGCCGGGATGCAATCCCGCCGGTAGAAACCGGTCCACCAGCTCTAAGACCTGAGACACGGGAGTCTTACCCGGGGTAGCCTTACACTCGAAGAGACTTCTGAATAGGAGCCGAATCGTGAGTTAAGCCGATCCGAGAACAGAATGGATCTTGTGGCCCAAGCTGCACGAATCCGTTCACCACCTAAACCGTTCATCACCCGTTGTAGTTGACAGCTCTAGTTTTTAGACTCTTTGCGGTAATGCTCGGTTCTCGTCGGGCGGTCGAACTCGTCCCCAACCTACCGTGTCCATCGCCCACCCGCGCTATTACTACGTTTTCGCTCAACGTTTTTGTTCCTTTGCTCCTAAGGGCCGTAACGTTATGTTAAAAACCTATAACCTTTCTTAAAAATTGGGCTATCAAATGCAATAAGATTTTTTTTAACCCGACTAGTAGTTCCAGAAATTATCGCGTTTAGACCAAGAAACAAACTCTTCAGCTCTATTATTAGTATAGGTGAGGTTGATAGGAGTATACAAGTTGATTTACAATTATGTAGGTAGATGATATCGCAATGCAGTATGTATGATGATATGTACCTATACACTTTTCATAAAAGCGTAAATTAAAACGATTCAAAGGAATGCAATGCATGATAGATACCGTATGTATAAAAACAAAACTGATTCTGATAGGAATTCATACCATGTTTTTAACATCAAAACTGATGCTGCTTTAGAATTATATAAAATCGTTTTAAATTTATACTTAAATAAATTAATAGTTTTAAAAAAAAACACTAAAAACACGCTTTTGGGCTATGATACGATATTCACATACACACGGCTACGATACGATATTCCATCATGGAATGCCAGTGCCTATCTTCCGGCTTCATCATCAGACCTTAAAACCTAATCGTGGTCAAAGTTCATTCCAAGACTTTTCTAATAAGTCCAAACACAGCTATGATACGATGTTCCATCATGAAGTTCCAGTTCATATCTTCCGACTCCATCATCAGATTATTTCGACAGTGCCATATTATTGTATTGTCATCAGAACTACATACAGCTGCCAATTTTTATGACGCTACGATCCTTGGAAGATGGTTAAATTAGTTACCTTAGATTCCATTACATAGTTACATACAGGTCGACCTAATAAAAGCGTGTTAAAAATCACATACAATAACAATTTTTTTTTTTACAAATGCAATATTTTTTGGAAAACAATTTATGTTATATTGTTGTTTTGTCCATAAGGTCATTGATATCATCAATAAATTTTTCGAATAAAACTTATTTAATAAAGCTAGGTCTGTTTTAGTTTCGGTATTTAGTCACTTTTATTTTCGTACACGGACAAACTATATCGTTAAGAAAAATTAAAAATGGCTGCTATTTCAGGTGGGGTGGGATAGGTCACGGTTAGAGGGTGGATCAGTCGGTAAAATCCAATTCAAAACAGGCACACTTGTAAATCGCTTGTGTGCATTGTGACGTAATTCTAAAGAGTCTTTGAATAGTCACTCACTCTTTTATCGAATCCCATAGGGCAGCGGTTCCCAAAGTTTGGATCGCGACCCACTGTTGGGTCGCGAGGCGATTCCAGGTGGGTCGCAAACACAACATATGGACGTAGGGTATAATATGGCAGATAGACTACGAGATAGATTGATGAATCTAAGTGTATTTAGGATACCTACAGACAATATAATAAAATCAAATAAATAAATAAAATAAAGATAGCACTTGACAAGAATAGACTATAAAAGTTGCAACCATGTAACAACTAGAGTTGCCAACTACAGCGGGCGAGCCCGTCACCTCAGCAACGATTAGGCGTTCTGTCTCCCTGAAGTGAGCGCAGAAGATTTGGACAAAAACAGTCCACCATCTAGCTCCGCCACAAAGCCCGTAAGAGGCCAACGCCTTAACCGCGAGATAGCCAGGAATGCTACGCAGCGGGCTTACACTTATGCCCTTACTTTGAATTGCGACTAGATTACTCCAGTATCTCGATTGGTTACTAGTTCGAGGTCGCTTGCGCGGTCCTCTCCCTTACGAAGCGGTGAAACGGTGTATACCGAATCTACCGCGGATCACGGCATCCTTTGCCCGGCTGTTCACCCAGGATCGGTTAGCGGATGGTCGTTTCAAGAGCAGTCGCCGTAAGGTCCGCAACCACCTCCGCTCTATAGGAAACAGTATTGCTTCCAGACTCCCCCGACTATTAGTCAGAGTTCGCAATCGTTTGGCAATGCCGCACGGAGCGCAGACCGTCCAGGAGCGCCAGAAGATTGATTCCTAGGGGAAACCAACCATAAGGCCAGAG
Source organism: Micropterix aruncella (assembly GCA_944548615.1). NCBI lineage: Eukaryota > Metazoa > Arthropoda > Insecta > Lepidoptera > Micropterigidae > Micropterix > Micropterix aruncella. Next base: position 21,914 of record CALYMY010000307.1, read on the forward strand.
TCCTACTCAGGCTCGCACGTCATGCGTGGAGGTCGTCGGATGGGTGTTGACCCGTGAATGTGAACAACCCTGAACAGAATGGGTCTTCGTGGCCAACTCAGCAAGGGCCCCTTAGCTCCCTTGCTGGCACGGGAAGATGAAATAGCTGCGCGAAAAGACAGCCCCGCGTCTCTAGCCTCGTCTGGCTCGCCCACGACGCACGCGCGGCCGGGCGGCAGCGTCCCCGTTTCCCGAGCATCGAGTGGCGCCTTCGAGCTCACTCGCTTATCGTGTGGCCCGCCGCACCGTTCCTGTCGGTGCGCATTTATGCATCGCATTCATTTGTTTACGCTATTTGCTAAATACGATGGATAAGTGTTCTAGCAAAAAACTCTATTTTTTATGTTGTCTCACATTACAATTTCTTACAAAATGAAAACTTACTTATGATATTTACAAATGAAATTTTTATTTTTTACATCAAACCACTCACTAACTTTCCTGAAAAAGTTCTCACTGGTTCGCCAAATATTGTAATTTTAAAAGGTGGATCGTGGCGTCAATAAGTTTGGGAACCCCGGACATAAGGGATTCGATAATAGAGTGAGTGTAAGCATACACACACACAATCTTACCAAAACACAGGAGAAAGAAAAGTCAACTTTACTCGCCTCGCGTAAACAAAGCGACTGGTTTCTCAAGCGAAGCTTCTGTTTACATTTTAGCTGTTAGCATAGTGCTATTTACAAGGAGTTATAAAATGTGATTTTAACAAAGTAAAGGAAAATAATGGCCTATGCGATACGGAAGGCAAAGCATTGTCTTCCCGTTAGATTGTACGAACATCGTGCGATATTGTATTTACACTATTTACCGCGTTGTCTATACTAATATTATAAAGAAGTAATGTTTATAAGTTTCTATGTAGAGGAAAATCTCCAAAACTATTATACTCACAGAGGAGTTATCCACCAAATTTGAGCGTCTCCAAAATCTTTGCATTCGGTATATCCATATCCATGGCCTGAGAAAATTTGAATACATCACGGAGTACAGAGAGAAGCTTCACTGGCTGTCGACCCGGGGGAAAAGAGACATGCGAGTTCTCTCTATGCTTTTCAAGATCTTGTATGGCGTCGCTCCCAATTGTCTTACCGGCAGTTTTACTGCACTATCAGCTCATGGACGCCCTCTGACATTAAAAGACAACCTGCTACTCTCTATTCCTAGTCACAGCAGTGACTTCTACTCATTCTCTTTCACCGTGCATGGAGCCTGTCTTTGGAATGCTTTGCCGAAAAATGTGAGGACTGCGCCAACCATAACAACTTTTAAAAACAGACTCAGAGAGCATTTGAAATCTACCAGATAAATTGAAAAAAATATCTCCGAAACTACTCATTCGATTTAAGAGGCCGTGTACGAAATCGATGTGGGCCGTGATACCTAAATAATCAATGGTATAATATAACTATAGGTAGGTAGGATTTTCGGAGAAAAAGAGATACATACGTCCACCCTTTGGAAGCGCTCGGCGGGGACTAGCTGACTTGAGGCGTGAATTAGATTGTTTTAAAAGACTTTATTGCCCATTTTAATTAATGTTTTGCATTTTTTTTTGAGGAAATGGATTGATATTGAACTAAAGTTTATTTCTGTTGTTTTTATTTTATGAACGAGAGTTCTAAAAGGCCAAAATCAAAAGCATATCTTCACCCATTTTCTAAAAAAATTGACAAATTTAAATATTTTTTTATCAACAAATTTTTATCAAATTAGTAAAAAGTGATTTACTTATTATATAGAGGACTTTCACAACAATATATTGTATTTTTTTTAAACCGTCTAGATGTCAAAACGATTCGTAAATATGTTATATTCTAAACCTCTTACAGCAAAAATTCACAAACAGTCGCCGGTTTAAGGTCAATTAATCAAAATTCTGTAATAATTTTCAAAAAAGTAGCTCACTCATTAGACAATAATATAAATGATCTTTTATGTTGTGCAATAAAACTCATAGAAATACAGTATTTTTCACTAACTCATTTAGCGTCCATTCTGCTCGACTTTGGAACCAGCTTCCGCATGCTATTCGTCATGCAACATCCTTGCCCTGTTTCAAGGCGTTACTGAAAAAAACATTTTCTCCCTCAAAATATTAACTAAGAACCAACCCTCCCCCTATCCCCTCCCCCCTTCCCCCTTTCGTTGGGTTGTTGACTGGATAGAAGCATAAGAACTTTGTAATATCTATCATTTTATATAAGCAGTTATTTTTATTATTATTTATCTGTAGCTTCTATGTATTTATTATTATAATATACATATATTATATTATAAATTATATATATTTTTTTTTTATGTATGTATGTATATTTGGATGTATGTATATGTATATTTATGTGTATATGTTTATGTATGTGAGCTGTATTGATACTTTTATTTAATATTACACGGTTGGCTGTAAGAAATCGTGAAACGATAAGCCCGCCGTTTGTACTAAGTTAAAATAGAATTTAAGTTTTCTTTACCCATGTATTTTTTTTTTTGTTAGTACAATAAAGGTATTTTTCATTTCATTTCATTTCATTTTTTTCATTTCAGTATTTTAACCTTAAATTCACGTCTGCAAAATTACGTAAATTCACGAAATGCGCAAAATTTCGTAGTGTACGGCCTCTTAAATTCTATCACTAATATAAATCTCCGTTATTAATGAGTGCTATAGGCTATATTTCATTGTGATAAATATTGGTTTTCAATACGAAATCGCGATATTTGTGAATTGTCAGAGAAAAACGAGCTGGTGAATTGTGATAAATGTGACGAAACGTTGTGATATATGTGAAAACATTACATGACAAAAATATCAGCCCCAGAGAGTTGTATAAAAAAGTCAGCGACATCATACTTCCAACTTTTATATTTAAGCTACAAAAAAAAACATTTATTTTTACACAGCCACTAACCAAATACATCACCTTGTCCTCTCCTTTATCCTTCCCTGGCCAACCTTGGCATAAGTTACTGACATATTTGTAAAAGTTTATTTTAAATGTAATTTTACTACTTCTTTGGGTATTGTACGGTGAAAATTAGGTAATTATTTTATCAAATGGTTGACAGTAAGATATCGCTATAGCGATAAGTCCGCCATTTGTGCATAAATTGTCTTTTTTATAAAACCAGTGTAATATTCATTAAGTTATGTTTTTATAGCACAATAAAGTTATTTTATTCTATAGCTACACTAACTGCATTTGTGTCACAATAAAATAAGAAAAATAAGTAGGCAGTGTTTGTTGAAGACATTAAAATTTGCAATAAAATAAAAATCCTTATCAAAATAAATTAATCCATTATCACGGGTGGTAAATATAGATAAAATTGTAAGTTTTAAGTTTCTGAAGGTATAGTTATAGAGATATCATGAAATTAGTAACGCGTGCAGGCACCCCGAAATACCTAGCAGGCGACGGCGGCGGCTGCTGGCCCGTCAAGGTCAACGTTCAGGGGAATGCGGCGCGGGTGGCGAGGAACAAGACGCGTACGTCTACGATATAAGTAGCTTGCATCTAAGGGGAGGGGGGCTTCTTGCGCTATATATCTAAAGGTAGCGTATAAAAAGGCAAATAAACGCCACTCTACTCTAACAAATCGATTTGAAAGTTTACGCGAAGCGAAGCTGCGGGCAACATCTAGTAATAATAAAAAAATGTAGATTATTACTATATTTAATGGCATGTTCGTTCGTAGCTAACATTTTTACCACAGTAGTTATGTCACTTAACTTAGAAAAATGCATATAGGAAATTTCTCTAATGACATGATAATGATAATTTGAAGATATGTAATATAATGTTTTCTTTTTAATTTTATTTTAACAAAAACATACAGCATAAAAAATAACATAAAATCATAATATATGTATAACGGTGGTAAATCCAATGATGTTTTAAATTATTTGCGATATAAGGATTACAAAATATGCTAAACAATACAATACAAAGAAAACAAAAAAGAATTTTAAACTAAGAGTTATAATCGCTATGGCGCGTGCATGCGTGCTTGTGTGTGTTTGTGTGTGTATGCGTGCATGTGTGTGTATGGGTGTGTGTGTATCTGTAGTGCGTATGAGCTTGTATGTGCATATGGAAAAGCGGGATGATAATTCAACCCGATCTGATCGTCAGCTTTTCCATTGATCATCCTAAATTTGCTTTAATTATGAATATATTATTATATTCACCTAATTTAGATGCATTCATAATTCCTCTATCGATTTACAACTTTGTCAGCCTGAGGAATTCAACGTATTTTTGGCAATATCAATAATAATAAAACTCTTTATTCGAAAACTCTTTATTCTTAAGAAAAGGCGAGCTTATTGCCTGCAGACAATATTTTAGAGCTAACCTATACTATTGTAAGAACATTATTTGCGAGTAGACTACATAACTTAACCTAGATAAAGAGCATGACAAATAAAATATAGGAGGATAGAAAGAAGTATATTACTTTACTCTTTGTGGGCACAGATTTGCCACATCAAAATAATCTAACACCTATAAGGACGCTAAAGTTTTAAAAGGAGGGGAATGGGAGGGGAAAGGGAATTTATCTGGAGTATTTCAAATGCTCTCTGAGTCTGTTTTTAAAAGTTGTTATGCTTGGCGCGGTTCTCACATTTTTCGGCAAAGCATTCCAAAGACGGGCTGAAGAGAAACACATTGAAAAACAAAATTTTCAAATATGACCCTTTATATCAAAAACTCTTCAATAAAATGTATTCGAGGTTAAGATATGATATTCGCGCAGCTAAAAGAAAATTCTATTCTCAAAAAATATTTTCGTCACGAAATAAAGTAAAAACAGCATGGTCCATTATAAACGATGAAACCGGAAAATTGAGAAAAGGATTTAGCGCATCATTATCCATTGAAGTAAATAAAAAACTCGAAACAAATGCTCTGGTTTTGAGCAACGTATTTAATAACTCCTTTATCACTAAACCTTTAAGTCTGGCATCTGCAATTCAGACCCCAATTACAACAGTATATGAAAAGTTGAAATTAATGAAAAAAAAATATAATTCGATATTCCTGAAACCCACATCTGAGATGGAAATAGCCAAATTTATAAACTCATTGGAAAATAAAAAATCCACTGGGATAGACAATTTTCCAGTTGATATACTAAAGAAATCCAGTGATATTTTATCAAAACCCCTCAGTATATTATTTAAGTAATGGTGTCAGTATATTATTTAAGTAATGGTGGTTCGTTAAGTAATGGTGTCTTCCCTAAATGCTATAAAATGGCAAAAATAGTACCGGTCTTTAAAAAAGGTGATATACATAATATCGAAAACTATCGACCCATCTCTTTATTGACCGTATTCTCTAAGGTTCTAGAAAAAATAACAGAAGTCAGGATACGTGAGTTTTTGAAGAAAAATAATATTTTGAGCAACACACAATTTGGTTTTATGAAAAAGAAATCGACCCAACAGGCAATGTTGAAGTGTTGCAATCAAATACATACATGTCTAAATATGAAAAGGTATTCGGCTGCCATTTTTTGTGACCTCAGTCGAGCCTTTGATTGCGTCCAAACCGATCTTCTACTTGCAAAATTAGACTATTATGGCATCCGAGGTACGGCAAATAACCTATTCAAGACTTATCTGCAAAACAGAATGCAAAAAGTGGAAATAGCCAATATTGGCAGAGATCTAATCGAGTCCGTAGCAACTTCCGAAATACTTACTGTCAAAATTGGAGTACCCCAAGGCTCAATTCTTGGACCGATGCTTTTCATTATTTACATAAATGACCTGAGTCCAAATCTATCTAAATGTGAAGTCACCCAATTTGCAGACGATACTAGCGCTGTAGTTGAAGCTGACAACATAAATACGCTCACTGCCAATATCAATACACACTTGGTGAACTTGATGATTGGTTTAATGCGAACAAGATGTCTCTAAATATGTCTAAAACTGTTATTTTAAATTTTAATAGCAAGACATCATCTATAAAAGTTAACTACCCGGTTGAACTTGCGGAATCAGTTAAATTCCTCGGACTACATCTGGATGCAAAGATGTCATGGAATCTACATATAGAGCATGTTAAGTCAAAACTTTCGTCAGCCTGCTATGCTCTATTACGCATCAGAAATTGTTTGGAGAGAACTGAAGTAATATCGGCCTATTACGCGCTAGTTGAGTCACACCTGCGCTATGGTATTCTTTTATGGGGTAATGCAGCACACATCAACAGTGTATTCACTCTCCAGAAAAGAGCCATACGTGCGATAGTAGGTATTGGTCCACAGCAGTCATGTCGTGAACACTTCCAAAAACTAGGGATATTGACCGTATATGCGATTTTTGCTCAAGAAGCTCTTTGCGAATTCTATTGCAATAAGAGCTCGGCCATATCCCACGAGGAAGTACATCGGCATGACACCAGGAATAATACCCTGTATCTCCAACCGCTCGTAGCACGTACTGCCAAGTTCCAGGCGACTAGTCGATACTTAGGCCTCAAACGTTTCAATAAATTGCCCGAAAGATTAAAAGCAATTAAAAACATCGATATTTTCAAGAGATCCATCCGAGTCTATCTGCTTAAAATCAACATGTATGCCCATAACGACTTCTTAAAATATTTTGAAAATACATAGCATCGTATCTACCCATTTAATTTAATACATATTATTTACCGTCAATTGTTTTGTTGTAAACTGTTATCATATAGTCTATGTTTTTGTAAATTGGTAAGTTTAAAGCTATATATTGTATATCATCTCTTGTCTAAATTGAGTAACTAGTTTAAGATTAATTACTGTCATTCCTACACAATTGTATGGTTGTATTGGAAATAAATACCTTTTACTTTACTTTACTTTTATGCACGGTGAAAGAGAATGAGAAGAAGTCACTGCGAATTGACAATAATTGTTATTGCTGTTATTAAAGTTAATAAACTAATTTTTCGCCGCAACATTTATATATCTCAAAATCTATTAATATTCAATTCACTCGAGAATAAGGCCATTCTGTTTAAATATTGAATGGGGGCTATTATCGTTGGAAAAGCAAAGGCGTCGCGAAGATCGATTGAAAAATGCCGATAAAATTAACCATTTTTCATCGGATAATGACAAGGGTGGGAAGCGGCATGAGGTCTACCGTAAAGTTGCCTGAAAATTACCCAATAACTTTTCTACCCCCTCTCCCCACACCTCTAGTGAATTAATGATGAATGTATTTCAATGTGGGCTTCTCGACCAATCACGATCATTTATCAAATTATAGATGCGCACAGATAATGGTGGCCAAGAACGGCCACTTCTTTCATTTTCGACGTTCTTTAAGATATCGTTTTGGGAAGGGTATACCATCTAAATCTGTAATGATGTTGCCATTAATCAGAAATATTTTTTTTAACCTTCAAGCGGGCGCGTGGTCATTTGTAACGGCAGCGGTCGCGCGTAATATAAAGGACCTATGGGATACTTCACACGTATTCATTAATATTTTTATTATTATTATTCTGTTACGATACATTTTTTGAAAAAAAAAAGCTTTAACTCAGAAAAAAATACAAAATTTTTCAATCAAATAACATAAATAAAAATCTTGAATTTCTACACCATCAGTCAAGTTGCAGTCACGGTATCTGTTATATGATGGCGTTTTTTTTAAAATTTAATTTCATTGGTGTGTATAACATTTTTTTAAATAATGTCCTTAATAATGAATACATTCCAGGCTTGAATAAACGTTGTCATCTCACGCCGTTTCTACGATAACCCGCATCTTCCTTGAGAATATTTTGAACTTGCCGTCTCACTCTGTTATTGTTAGATAGTTGCCATTGTTATCTTATCACGCCCCGTAGAACATGTAGGTACTTATATAGGAAAGAGAGAAAATCCTCACAGGAATCCGAGCTGCTTGATTCTTCAGCAGATTGAGATTCCCTTGGAACTGGAAGGTGATCAGTAACTTCTGAACCTTGGTCACTGAGTTCTGATTCACTCTCTATAGTATGATGTAATTTACAATGCAAATAACATTTAATGAATTTTACTACATTTAATAAATGATATTTTCTGTAATAAATAAAAAAAATACATTAGTCATATTTGTGATTTATAAATTTATTTGTAATTATTTAAATTTATTATCTGGCTTTTATTGCATTATATAATATTTTTAATTTGATTATTCAAATTATAAATATATATATATATATATATATATATATATATATATATATATATATATATATATATATATATATATATATATATATATATATATATATATATATATATATATATATATATATATATATATATATATATATATATATATATATATATATATATATATATATATATATATATATATATATATATATATATATATATATATATATATATATATATATATATATATATATATATATATATATATATATTTTATATATTTGATAAGGTTTTGTAAATAATCCGTTCATAGGATGATGATTCGCAGTAAAATAAAATTAGTAAACGCCACTTGAATAGCAGCGAAGGAAATCCCAGCTTGGATTGGGAAACGCTTATGTTTGAATGAGATATACTTACGGATGTGCACGACTTTCGATTGCGCATGTTAGTTTATGGGTATATTATATATATATATATATATATATATATATATATATATATATATATATATATATATATATATATATATATATATATATATATATATATATATATATATATATATATATATATATATATATATATATAATATATATATATATATATATATATATATATATATATATATATATATATATATATATATATATATATATATATATATATATATATATATATATATATATATATATATATATATATATATATATATATATATATATATATATATATATATATATATATATATATATATATATATATATATATATATATATATATATATATATATAATTCGTCTCAATTGAAGGCATTTTGTGTTGCATAAGGATAAGCCCTATTTATGAGATATATGGATGAATAGTGATCGTTAGTCGACTGCAAAAGGACCTTTAAACTTACATTGCACCGTCGAAAGTTATTATTATTTTATTCTGAAACATTATGTAGTAGTATTTTTTTTTTATTTCCTGATCTACCTATCTATCTATTTTGGCTAATCATATTTAGTTTCATATTTTATTTGCAGTGATGTATGCATAACTACCTACTTTATTTGTTTTTAAACCTATTGTTTTATAATACATAAAATTATAATTAATTTATTTTGATTTTGTTAATTTGATATTATTATTGTATTTCTTTATTTTTAAATATTATTATGCTTTCAATTCTGATTGTTATAATTTGATAATTTTATTTATGTGGTATTTTACAGCGGATGCTAACTTCCGATGCTATTTAAACTTTTAAACTTTTTAAATTTCCAAAGTCCTAATTTTACAAACTTTATTGCATTATTGCTTTTATTGCATTTATGGCTTTTATTGCATTATATAATATTTTTAATTTGATTATTCAAATTATAAATATATATATATATATATATATATATATATATATATATATATATATATATATATATATATATATATATATATATATATATATATATATATATATATATATATATATATATATATATATATATATATATATATATATATATATATATATATATATATATATATATATATATTTTATATATTTGATAAGGTTTTGTAAATAATCCGTTCATAGGATGATGATTCGCAGTAAAATAAAATTAGTAAACGCCACTTGAATAGCAGCGAAGGAAATCCCAGCTTGGATTGGGAAACGCTTATGTTTGAATGAGATATACTTACGGATGTGCACGACTTTCGATTGCGCATGTTAGTTTATGGGTATATTATATATATATATATATATATATATATATATATATATATATATATATATATATATATATATATATATATATATATATATATATATATATATATATATATATATATATATATATATATATATATATATATATATATATATATATATATATATATATATATATATATATATATATATATAATATATATATATATATATATATATATATATATATATATATATATATATATATATATATATATATATATATATATATATATATATATATATATATATATATATATATATATATATATATATATATATATATATATATATATATATATATATATATATATATATATATATATATATATATATATATATATATATATATATATATATATATATATATATATATATATATATATATATATATATATATATATATATATATATATATATATATATATATATATATATATATATATATATATATATAATATATATATATATATATATAATTCGTCTCAATTGAAGGCATTTTGTGTTGCATAAGGATAAGCCCTATTTATGAGATATATGGATGAATAGTGATCGTTAGTCGACTGCAAAAGGACCTTTAAACTTACATTGCACCGTCGAAAGTTATTATTATTTTATTCTGAAACATTATGTAGTAGTATTTTTTTTTTATTTCCTGATCTACCTATCTATCTATTTTGGCTAATCATATTTAGTTTCATATTTTATTTGCAGTGATGTATGCATAACTACCTACTTTATTTGTTTTTAAACCTATTGTTTTATAATACATAAAATTATAATTAATTTATTTTGATTTTGTTAATTTGATATTATTATTGTATTTCTTTATTTTTAAATATTATTATGCTTTCAATTCTGATTGTTATAATTTGATAATTTTATTTATGTGGTATTTTACAGCGGATGCTAACTTCCGATGCTATTTAAACTTTTAAACTTTTTAAATTTCCAAAGTCCTAATTTTACAAACTTTATATTAGCTTGCAATGTTCGTATATAAGTTGTCATTGGTATGTAAGTTCGTACCCAATTGAACTGTAATTTGGCATATGGTAAGTTCGGTTACAATGCAATATTATGTTATCATTGAGCTTTAAATTTACTCAATAACATTAATATGTAACTTTCAGGTACCTCATTTTAGTTTTTATTGTTTAATAATAATATTATGAATTTAATATTTAATATATAGATATAATATATATATATATATATATATATATATATATATATATATATATATATATATATATATATATATATATATATATATATATATATATATATATATATATATATATATATATATATATATATATATATATATATATATATATATATATATATATATATATATATATATATATATATATATATATATATATATATATATATATATATATATATATATATATATATATATATATATATATATATATATATATATATATATATATATATATATTTGATTGTAAATGTGTAAATTATTATTTTTTCAAATTGAAATTATGTTTATTACTAAATAAATGAAATGATAAAATAATGAAAGGGCACTTATCTGGTCTGTGGTGACCAGGAGTGACTCCACGCCTTTTTCTTCTCTTCTTTCAGTATTTACTAGGTGTTTCCTGCTGTGGTATTGGAACCTGAATGTCTCCTACAGCGGCAACACAACAAAGCGAGACGAGAATGAATGCTGGAAAATAATAGGCGATTAGTGTTTCTTAAATATTAATGATTGTTATAAAATGTATATCAATATTTCGGCTCAGCCGTCGTCAAGATATGTGACATTTCTGAAATCGAACAATTCTTTGAAAATTTAAATTCAAGGAATCGAACAAAAAGAAATGGATTAATAATATTTTACACGATTTAGTTAAGGTACCATAACCAACCGTGCAAAACGTTATTTTAAATGAATGATTATAAATTAAAATAAAAAGCATTTGATGATTATGATAATATGTTAAACCTTATTAATTTTGCCTATTGAGACCGGAACCTTTGCAAGCGCCTAAAATATAAATATAAGCTAATTCCCAAGATTTGACGTCCCTTTCTTTCGCATTATCACCAAGGCATTTTATTATTTTAACTTTAAAACATTGATCAAAAGATAAATTATGCGCCCTGGCATGCAAAGATATTGGGAGTTGGCTTTCATTTCCTACACTAGCCCTATGATTATTTAGTCTAATATTAAGTGGTGTTGTTGTTTCACCGATATAAAAGGCATCACAAGTCCTGCACAGAAGTTGATATACTATATTTTTTGAAATACAACTGCAATGAAAGGGAACCCTGTAACTATTAGTAGTATTTGGACTGGTAAAAAAAGGACTTAGATCTAACAGAGGACACGTTTTACAACGTGGACGACCACAAGGTTGAAGACAAAAAGTATTATTACCAATAGAGAAATTTTGATTATTTTTTGTTTTGTTTAATATTGATCTAATATTAGGTGGTTTGCGGAAAGATAAAATTGGCGGTGAATCTAAGAGATCCTTAGTGGATGCATCATTAGAAATGATGGGGAATAAATCAGATAATATATCTCGCAGTTTCTCAGCACCAGGAAAATAAGTGGTGCTAAGAAAGATTTTATTATTATTATTATTTTTATTTGAAGTAATTTTAGGTTTTGGTATATATTTTACTTCAGAGTTTAGAATATGTTTATCCAATAGAGGAGCAGGGTATTTTCTTTCAAGAAGAGATTGCTTTAGATTATTGAGATATTTATCTAAATTTTCTTTGTTGTTAACTAAACGGTGTCCGCGAATTGACATTGAATAGGGAATGGATCTCTTGGTGTGAAATGGATGACAGCTATCAAAGTGTAAATACTGTTCTTTATTTGTAGGTTTTATATGAATCGCGGTTTTAATTTTACCTTCGGAAATTGTTAAATCAACATCTAAGAAAGTAATTTGTGATTTAGAAATGGTATGAGTGAAATTTAAAGGGCCAAAATTATTTAGGTCGTCAAGAAAGGTTGTTAGAGTAGTTTGTCCGTGTGGCCAAATCATTACTATGTCGTCAATAAATCTATACCATAATATGGGTTTTAAATTTTGCGTTTGAAGAAAATTTTGCTCGAATAATCCCATGAAAAGGTTGGCATACGACGGTGCCATTCGCGTGCCCATAGCAGTCCCTTTAATTTGAAGATAAAATTCATCTTCAAAGGAGAAAGCATTACACGTTAAGACAAACTCGGCTAATTTGCAAAGAAAATCCGTAGAAGGTATTTGAGGATGAGGTCTCTCATCAAGAAAATAAGAAATGGCTTCCAATCCTAAATTATGAGGAATATTGGTATACAGGGATATGGCGTCAATAGTAACAAATAATAGGTCGTCTGACTTTGGAATTACAGTATTCTTTAAAATATCAATAAAATGATAGCTGTCTTTGATATGAGAATTTAGATTTTTCACAAAAGGTTGTAAAAAATAATCTACAAAAGCCGAAATTCTTTCTGTCGGAGAGTTAAAGCTTGCGACTATCGGTCGTCCAGGATTATTAGGCTTGTGAAATTTAGGTAATAGGTAAAAATTTGGAGTTCGGATAGGATCAGGAATTAAAGTTTTAACATCTTCGTCTGATAATTTTTCATTTGATTTATTTTGTTCAATATATTTTTTTATTTTCACTGCAAAATTTTTGTTTGGATCTCTGGATAGTTTTTTATAGAAAGTTTCATCTCTAAGTTGTCTCATTTTCATCTCTAAACTGACTATGTTACTGAAGGCTTGAGACAACTTAGAGATGAAACTTTCTATAAAAAACTATCCAGAGATCCAAACAAAAATTTTGCAGTGAAAATAAAAAAATATATTGAACAAAATAAATCAAATGAAAAATTATCAGACGAAGATGTTAAAACTTTAATTCCTGATCCTATCCGAACTCCAAATTTTTACCTATTACCTAAAATTCACAAGCCTAATAATCCTGGACGACCAATAGTCGCAAGCTTTAACTCTCCGACAGAAAGAATTTCGGCTTTTGTAGATTATTTTTTACAACCTTTTGTGAAAAATCTAAATTCTCATATCAAAGACAGCTATCATTTTATTGATATTTTAAAGAATACTGTAATTCCAAAGTCAGACGACCTATTATTTGTTACTATTGACGCCATATCCCTGTATACCAATATTCCTCATAATTTAGGATTGGAAGCCATTTCTTATTTTCTTGATGAGAGACCTCATCCTCAAATACCTTCTACGGATTTTCTTTGCAAATTAGCCGAGTTTGTCTTAACGTGTAATGCTTTCTCCTTTGAAGATGAATTTTATCTTCAAATTAAAGGGACTGCTATGGGCACGCGAATGGCACCGTCGTATGCCAACCTTTTCATGGGATTATTCGAGCAAAATTTTCTTCAAACGCAAAATTTAAAACCCATATTATGGTATAGATTTATTGACGACATAGTAATGATTTGGCCACACGGACAAACTACTCTAACAACCTTTCTTGACGACCTAAATAATTTTGGCCCTTTAAATTTCACTCATACCATTTCTAAATCACAAATTACTTTCTTAGATGTTGATTTAACAATTTCCGAAGGTAAAATTAAAACCGCGATTCATATAAAACCTACAAATAAAGAACAGTATTTACACTTTGATAGCTGTCATCCATTTCACACCAAGAGATCCATTCCCTATTCAATGTCAATTCGCGGACACCGTTTAGTTAACAACAAAGAAAATTTAGATAAATATCTCAATAATCTAAAGCAATCTCTTCTTGAAAGAAAATACCCTGCTCCTCTATTGGATAAACATATTCTAAACTCTGAAGTAAAATATATACCAAAACCTAAAATTACTTCAAATAAAAATAATAATAATAATAAAATCTTTCTTAGCACCACTTATTTTCCTGGTGCTGAGAAACTGCGAGATATATTATCTGATTTATTCCCCATCATTTCTAATGATGCATCCACTAAGGATCTCTTAGATTCACCGCCAATTTTATCTTTCCGCAAACCACCTAATATTAGATCAATATTAAACAAAACAAAAAATAATCAAAATTTCTCTATTGGTAATAATACTTTTGGTCTTCAACCTTGTGGTCGTCCACGTTGTAAAACGTGTCCTCTGTTAGATCTAAGTCCTTTTTTTACCAGTCCAAATACTACTAATAGTTACAGGGTTCCCTTTCATTGCAGTTGTATTTCAAAAAATATAGTATATCAACTTCTGTGCAGGACTTGTGATGCCTTTTATATCGGTGAAACAACAACACCACTTAATATTAGACTAAATAATCATAGGGCTAGTGTAGGAAATGAAAGCCAACTCCCAATATCTTTGCATGCCAGGGCGCATAATTTATCTTTTGATCAATGTTTTAAAGTTAAAATAATAAAATGCCTTGGTGATAATGCGAAAGAAAGGGACGTCAAATCTTGGGAATTAGCTTATATTTATATTTTAGCCGCTTGCAAAGGTTCCGGTCTCAATAGGCAAAATTAATAAGGTTTAACATATTATCATAATCATCAAATGCTTTTTATTTTAATTTATAATCATTCATTTAAAATAACGTTTTGCACGGTTGGTTATGGTACCTTAACTAAATCGTGTAAAATATTATTAATCCATTTCTTTTTGTTCGATTCCTTGAATTTAAATTTTCAAAGAATTGTTCGATTTCAGAAATGTCACATATCTTGACGACGGCTGAGCCGAAATATTGATATACATTTTATAACAATCATTAATATTTAAGAAACACTAATCGCCTATTATTTTCCAGCATTCATTCTCGTCTCGCTTTGTTGTGTTGCCGCTGTAGGAGACATTCAGGTTCCAATACCACAGCAGGAAACACCTAGTAAATACTGAAAGAAGAGAAGAAAAAGGCGTGGAGTCACTCCTGGTCACCACAGACCAGATAAGTGCCCTTTCATTATTTTATCATTTCATTTATATATATATATATATATATATATATATATATATATATATATATATATATATATATATATATATATATATATATATATATATATATATATATATATATATATATATATATATATATATATATATATATATATATATATATATATATATTAACGTAGATTTAATATTTAATATATATATATATATATTAACGTAACATACCTAACCATATAATTACGTTGTTTTTTTCCAATTTTGTTTTGATACTTTCTATTGTGTGATTATTTTTTGTATATGACTATTACTATGACTATGACTATGACTATGACTATTACTATGACTATTACTATGACTATTACTATGACTATTACTATGTATATGACTAAGATGACTATTAATATTCTGATAATAATTATTTATTTTATATGTATACTTTGTACATGGATTCAGCTCTATTTTTTAAATTTTATTTGTCTGCCATGTACAGCCGACTTTAGTTAAAGCTATTGTCGAATTAATATTTATGCTTTAATAGTTTTATATCTACATATATTAATATATTACTAGCAACTGACGAATTCTAATATGCGATAATTAGCTTTAATTTATAATTTATGCTTTTATTGTATATTCTGAATGAATAAATTGAATACTGAATACTGAATACTGAACTTGATGATGGAGCCGGGAAGTAGGGACTAGAGTTCCATGATGGCAAATGGTAGGGCAGTCGAATTTGAGCTAATGTGTTTTGTTATCATGAGTACTTTCCATTACAAATGATAAGGAAGGTCTGAATATGGAGCCGGAAGATTGCCACTGAAACTCCCTAATGGTAAGTGCTAGGATATTCGATTCGTTTGTTTTGTTCTGTGAGGATCTGAAGATAGAGCCGGAGATGAAAAGTGCTAAGATAATTGAGCTTGGGCTCGTTTGCTTTTTGTCTTGAGTACATTTTATTACACATGAAGACGATGCGACAGCCTGAAGATGGAACCGGAAGATTTCCACTGGATATCCCTTGTGGATAATAAGGATTGTTCAAAAAAACCCTTTTTATCTTTTCATTTATTTGCATTACTCTAGTTCTGAATTCTCATTTTTTATATATTTTATTAGATTTTTATAGAGACTTTATATATTTTTTTTTGTAATTTTGAATCGCAATTTTATTCGTAATTTATACAACCAGATAGAATTATATCAATTAAAAACCTTGCACTTTAATTTCAACTTGAACCAAGATAGCCATTATACTCTATAATACTGGGTGGCGCAATAGAACGTGCATATTGCATCATTTTTTTGGCGGGGTGGAAAGCGCGCGGGCGGGGGGAACCTTACCTCGTTGGTTAGGCGGGCTCATGGAGTTTTAGTTACTATGAGTCACTTCGACGGGAAGCAACGCGCATTTTGCGTGCGCGCGTTTTACCAGACCTCTCGTTCATACGTTGTTATTAGGCGACTATATTGTTCTGAATATGAACTACGGCGAATCAGTCAAGCTCCGAGTGCTAATTTAATTAAAATATGGATAAAGCGTTTCGAAGAGACTGGCTCAACGTTTAAACCCAAAGCAAAAGGTCGTCCAAGAACATCTAGGACCGAAGACAATATTGAGAGAGTTATGCAGTCGGTACAAGGAGAACCACAAATGTCTACTCGCAAGAGATCGTCCGTCTTACACTTATCGCGACGAAGTTTGCAACGAATTTTAAAGTTGGATCTTAAATTGCATCCATACAAGCTGCAATTAACACAAGAATTGAAAGAATCTGACTTCGGAGCAAGGCTCGCATTTGCTGATGAAATGCTGAATCGGTTTTCCAATTGTGACAACATCCTTTTCTCTGATGAAGCTCATTTTCACATGAATGGGTTCGTAAACCGTCAAAATTGTCGTTACTGGCATAGTGAGAATCCTAAACTTAAACATCAGAAACCACTGCATAGTCCTAAAGTGACAGTATGGGCAGCAATCTCGGGCAGAGGAATAGTGGGTCCGTTTTTCTTTGAAAATGCGCGTGGACAAAACGTCACTGTTAATACCCAACGCTATGTTGCTATGTTGGAAGGCTTTTTGGCTCCAGAACTTGAAAATTCAAGAATAAGGAATTCTAGGACATGGTTTCAACAAGATGGAGCCACTTGTCACACATCTAATTACTCCATGGCGGTTGTG